>JABCMJ010032900.1:0-14631 GCA_014822125.1 Arbutus unedo | reverse complement strand
TTTAATTTACTTTTCTTTTACTACTCTTTAGTTTAATTTTTTTTTTTTGCGGGTTCTTACAGTTTCATATTCTTTGTCCTCTGGATAGGGGGTGGTGAGAACATAAATGACATTTAAAGTCGTAAGCTTAAAATGCATCTTCTTTTACCAATGCCTAAAGTTATAGCCATCAAACTTGTCCAACTTCATGAAATTTTGTGTCAACTGTCGCAGGGACTTTGATGCCATTGCGGAATACTATTTTTTGATTGTTGGTGCAAAATCTAAAATTTTTGAAATATGAACAGTATGATGAACTTGCTTTGAGGCATGTTACGACGTCGTTTTTCGAAAATAGTATTTGCTCCACCAATTGGTGTGCACTGGGTTATAACGAATATGTTTCGAAGATACAATGAAGGCCGATTGAAAGATCTTCTTTCTAGGTCCGCACAAACGAAGGACAGACATAATACCGAATCAAAAATAAAACCAAAGGAACCAAAGGACTATTAAATTTGTTTATGCAGAATAACGAATTAACAGCACAAGAAATGCGGCTTTTGGAGTGAGAGAGTTTTCTGATTAATTCAGTGTGTAAATGGTTGTGATCTGGGCTCTATTTATAGACCCAGATGCACCCAATCGCGCAGGGTTGTACCTGTTCGTGTATAGATACACCTACACCCAATCGGTTCATCCGAATGGGTACGAACCATGGATCAAGTCCAATCAACGGGCGCACCACGTGTGACTCAACCGCCACATGTACGGAATGTGTGTGCCACGTCAGCGTCAATTTACTGTCAAGTCGCAATAGGAAAAGACGCCTACTAGGCGCCTCACGCCGACGTGCTAAGTGCAAAGTACGCCATTAAAGCGCCACATTGAAGCCACACAGCCCACTGCCATGCTCACGCACGCGCACAAGGCGCGGGTGCGGGTGCATGTGCGAAGCACACCAGCTTTGCTATTTTAAGGTGCAGAGCATCATAATTACGATGCGAAGCACCTATGAGCCAAACAACTTTAAAGCTAAGCTATTAAAGTGAACTTGATAGGTGTGCTCCTTTATATAAACCATTAAAATATTTTCCACCTAAGCAATGTGGGACAAACCTCAACACTCTAAAATAAGCTTTCTCAAGTACAAGGAAATTTTGATAAAATACCCCATTAAAAATCTATTTTATTTTGACAATTTCAACAAATCTTTCGAATTCTCAAAGGACGTACGGAAGAAGTATCATTTTGGCTGTCGGAAGTGTAGTTCGACTAGGTGCTGGTGTGTTCGCGGACGAATCAGAAGGATTGCAATGTGTCAGTGTTTGAGAGATCATTGTATTTGAGTTAGGATTCTTGTTAAATTAGGATTTAAAGTTCTTTAATATGTTTTGTGTTGAAGTTTGGTATTTTCCGAAGTTATATGTGGTGTGGTTTGTGAAAATAGTTGTTTCAATATCATATTCAAAATTCAAAATTTTGTTTTGTAAAAATTTAGATTGATTGGTCAAGGTATGGGTTTGACCGATCAACATAAGGGTCTAACTGATCTGACTTCATGAATGAGGAATTTTTGAACCAAGGCCTAGCCAGTCAGGGTAACCTGTTGTTCGTTCAACACTTGTTTTAGATTATTCCAGTAGCAAATTCTAATTGTTCAAGATGACATTGTAACTGGTCATAATGTGTTCTGTGATATTCTAATAGCCATTGCTAACCATTCAGGACTAATCAGTGACCGGTCAAGGTTAAGCCTAACCCTGCAAAGTAAGACTTGGGCCTATCAAGCTTGTTGTCCTTGATGAAAGCCTGTAGAAGGGCAAAATTAATTATTCCGTAATTAGTCATTTCAGGTGGAGACATGATTTACACAATAATTAAGTTAGAGATATCTCAATGATGCTTGTACCGATGATTCCATAATTAATTTTGTCTGATGTGGAAGAAGGTTCAAGACTAATACATAAAACTAATCATATCATCTACAAACTAGTGATGGAGACCATAGGATTTGTACGTGACAAACTCCCTCTCCCACTTAGTTATTTAAAAATATTTTTCCATGAGAGTAATAAAAATATTTGCATGTGAGTGGTCTAGGTATAGGTCAATATTTCATGTTGTCCAATATTATAAGGGAACTATAGTTAAATAAGGAAACAAAACCAATTACATATGAGTAAAGAAACATAAACATAATAGAAATTATAACTATTATGGTTAAATCCTCAGTTTCCTAAACATGATTGATTCTTGCTGTCGACTTATCCACCAAAGTGAAGTTGACGCTGACACAGGGGTCGAAGGGGGTCGCGGGTCCATGAGCCACCAACGGGGTCTAGGGGCAACGCCCCTTAAAGCTACATACTATTTCTTTGATCATCAGAACATGTTATTACATATCGATTCTATGCCTTCGAATAGGAGTTCACAAGGCTATATCAATAAACATAGATGTTGTGAATAAACTAAATTTTTTACACCAAACCCTAAGCCTCTATATGATCAGAGTTCACATGCTATGTATTAATATTACAAACCCCAAAACTGATAATAATAATAAAAACATAACCACACATAAAAATAGTGTGAGATCTAATCACACCAAAACTGACTATCACACAATCATACACACGTGACCATAATAGTGGGATAGGAAAAACTGCAAAATAGACGTTAGCACAATACTACATTCTATGTTACGTAGACAACATGGTCTATATAAACCACACGTGTTATCACAGCCGGCTCTAATACCACTATTAGGGATCGATTCTTGAGACTCAGTAATGAACGCGCACAGATTATATAACAAAGAATATGAAACTCTACAAGGCGGAATTACGGTTCACACTTTTGAGATCTCTCTGGTTTGATCTCGACAACCTTCATAGTTTGGTCTGACAGAAGTACAAGGATGGCTGGAATGATCTTGCTCAATTGACCTTGCGATATTCTACCGTAATCCTATTGCACCTTAGTCACAAACTGAGTGTGAGATAAAAAATGTGATCTCCTTGCCTTCACAGAACCACTCTAAATATTTCGAGTATTAAATTATTTTTGACCAAGAAGACATAGGAGTGTATATATAGGCAACGATAGGGACCCCAAAGAGAAGTATGTGCTAGAGTTCCTATATAATTCAGAATCTTAACTCTACCCGAATTAATTTGAATTATATAAATTACAACTCATACCACTAAAGAATTATAATTGCATTCTCTTTCCATAACGCAAAATTATCTTTCGAGCTCCATATTATTAAATATTTATTTATCTCCCCACATTAAAATTACAGATACCCATTGATTAAAATAAATTACTGACAATTTATTTAATCAACATCTATAAAATTCATTGAGATGTTCCACTTAATTTATTTGTTATGTCGAATACTAATATCCACCTATAGGGTTTGACATAATCAAAACTAATAAGCTTCCTTAACAAGATATCATCAATCCCTAGAAAGGGATGTGGATTTCATTAATAATTAACAGTTGTCATACACTTAATATTATAACCCAACTCATCGAGACTATTGGCCCATAAGGCCTCACTTTATAATGAATCAAAGTCAATAACATTAAATGTACACATCCATTAATTTTCTTTGGGTTAAGAGTATAAACATTCATAATAACCATAAGCGAATTGTATTATATTGTCAAGATAAATACAATTACTTCAAAATTGTCCTATTCAATATACACAAAGTGTATAAATTATACCATTTTTTTTAGTCAAGACAGACCTAATGAAACACTGCATTATAGTCCTGTTGGTGGTGTGTCAATTCCACCTAAGACTGTGAACCAAAGACTTATATACAAGAACCAATAATCTGATCATATGAGTGTAAGCAAACTCTATACTAGATTATTTACTGTGTGGAATAAGAAACACCGATATACAATATAATATGATATAATGCAAATATTGCCCATAAAGATTCTCATCAAGAAAATAAATAACTATTTAATAAATAATTCAAATAAATATTAATCCATTACATAAAGTCATGACTTTTATTATAAAACACTAACAATAAAAACATCAACTTTATTGTAAAAATTTCAATTTTCAAGAAGTAGTGCAATATTCTCAAATTACTAATTTCATATTTTCTCATCATATCCCTTTATATTCCTCAAGTATAAAAATCATTTCCTAAGACACTTCCCAAAGGAGGCTAGTCATACAAATTTCCTTATTCCATCAATTCATTAACATATGTTCATGTGTCACGTTTCAAGTGTCTTACATTAATTAGAGTAAGTCTTAATGTCCCGTGCAGTTTCAACCATCAACAGGAAGACAATAATACAGAGCATGTTACAATTCCCACAATTAATGAGAAGCTGATAATTAAAGTATAAAAATGGTATACAATCTAGAGTGTACAAGAAAACAAGCACGGAATGCATAACAATAATCATCCACCACATGTCACATATCAATCATCCTACATCATCCCAATGCCCACGCATCTCAACAAACCTCATGATCATTTTTCATTCTATCATAGCGCATCACCTTACTTCATTTAATATCAATGACCAAGGGTGGACGAGGCAACCCAAGTATAAGGGTTAATCATCTTACTTCTCCACCTCAAACCACAGCTTGGCGTAACGCCATATTATAAGACAAGGCCTAACATCATCCTAGGGGAACAATGTAAAGACCAGAAAATTTTTGAACTTTTATATTAATATACGGGTTAATGAGTGTTATTAATATGGAGTATGTGAAAATTGGTGTAATAACATGATTTGGGGTCAATGTGATATAATATGGTAACTTTGGTGGCATGTGGGAGCATGTGATATACTTTAGGGGTGTGAGTGTAATGTGGGGTATAAATTTTATAAAAAGCATTAGATATGTTATATTGGTCAAAACACAAACCCATCTCTCTTCTCTCTCTTCCTCATACATTGTGCTCTCCTCCAAAACCCTCCATCCTAAACTTGCTTCAAAATTCGATTCCTTCAAAATCCTACACGTTGCCCTCGCCCTTGGTTGATATCCGGTGGTTATTTCTATCCATTTGGTTGGAGGGTGTTCTTAACATTCTACAACCTTTGGAAGCTAGAGCTTGAAGTTGGAAGCTTGCTTCTTGAATCTGGGAGTTGAGGTAGAGATTTCTCACTCCTATTATGCATATAGAGCTTGATTTGGTTGCTATTTGATGCATTGAACTTGATTTGGAAACCCTTAGTTCAAAGATTGAAATATGTTGAAAATATCCTTGTTTGTGAACGATGCACTGGTGCCTTGATTTTTGATGCGCCGGTGTCAATTGCTTGTAGTATCTTAGTTTTTAGTATTTACACCGGTGTCAAGATTTTTGTTACAGCGGTGCCTCCCCTTCTCAGTATTACAAATTCTGAATTTTGTATACTTGTACCGGTGTCTTGACTTTGTTACACTGGTGCCTCTAGCTTACAGCATCTCACTTTGTATACTTATTCCGATGCCTTGATTTTTGATACACCGGTGCTTGTACCTTACAGTACTTCAAAATTCTATTGGTGCAACCTAAGCACCAGTGTCTTATTTTTGGGCACATTGGTGCCTTGAACTTTGAAATTTTCCATTGATTTTGTCTTACTTGAACACTTGTTTTGGCGCATTCTTCTACTTGAATTGGAACTCTATGAAGTCTAAAACTTACTCTTTCGTGGACACAAAATGTTGACTTCTATTTATTATTTTAGATCATGTTAAGTATTGTATCATGTCATTATTGAGAACAAAAGAAGTGAATTACATGACATACATTGATATTGAACTTGGTGGATGAAAATGATGAACTTCATGACTTGTGTGCACATTTTTACGATACAACACAATTATTATGAGATACGTGACATACGTGAACACCGTACTAGAATTCTTCGGGAATGCTAGGCAAGGCCATGAATTGAAATTCTTCGGGAATGCCAAGAATGATTTTGAACTAAAATTCTTTGAAAATGCTAGGTTGATATGAACTGGTCCCCCAAGAATGACACATTGACACCTAATGAAAATATACTAATACCACACATGATTCGTGAAATTGTAATTGATGACTTGAGCAACCATGACATATTGGGGGTTGTTTATGCATATTTCTTGACTCATTACCATCTTCGCGTACTTCCTCTCTCTTGTATAGATATTGATGTTCGTATGGCTTATCATATCATTTCATATACATGTAATACATGTGTAGATTTTTCTACGAAGCTGTCGAGCTCAACCCTTCTTTATTTTCAGGTATAACCTTAGAGTGATAGCATGGGGTTCTTGGCGTGTATGTATTGACATGCATACTTTTGAAAGCTGGATTGGAGGAGTTACTTAACATCCTTTATATTTTGTTTTTGAAAAGATGCATTGTAATTCGTACTTTATTTATTTTGATTCAAATAATGTAAACCACTTAAATCTTTCTTTTTAGTGTTGGAGATAATCATCATTGGTCGAAGCGACCTCTTTTGTAATCCATTTCAAACTTGTTTCACTCTAACTCTCATCAATAGACCTTTTGGAAATTTTGGTGAGATTATGAGTCCTTATAAATGGTAAATGTATAATTTTATTATGTTTAAAATTGAGTGCATGACAACTTAGTATTAGAGCTCTAAGTTAGAATACTTAGAGACCGTGGGGAGACTTTTAGTCTCATTGGATTCAAATTCGTTACATTTAGACATGACTTGTGTGTGCTTGTGTGCATAATAGGGATTGGCATGGCATATCATGTAAGTAGGGTGATATGTGATTGTTGACCTTTCTGTTAGGTATTCTTGATTGGCATTGGCCTTGTGATGACAATAGTCATTTGATATTGGTAGTGTTGTTTTTATTATTGTAGAATTATGCCTCTGAGATGTGGGGTTAGATTGGGTGGATCTCGAGGCTGAGGCTGAGGCCATTATCACGAGATATCATTAGAAGATGTTGTGAGTCAATAGAGGAAGATTCCGCGGGTAGAGGAAGTCGATGAGGAAGTGAAACAGAATGTTGAACCCACTGGTCGCTCCGAGTGCGTTTGCAAGGGAGTTTGTGGCGATGCTAGCCGAGGCCAATAGGCTGAATTAGGCTGCTAGAGCCCATCCTGGTGATTGGGCGATCAATGCTATGAGAGAGTTTCACCGTCTTAACCCTCCTCAATTCAGCAGAGATGGTGGTGATTTTCTCACTGCCAGCCATTGGCTTTTTGATATCCGTAAGCTATTCAAGGCTTTAAGAACAGTGGAGGATGACCTTCGAGTCTTTATTATGGCATGTCAATTGATCGGGAAAGCAAACAAATAGTGGGAGTCAATCCTTGAAGTAAGGAAGGACACACGAAGGGCCGCTAAGCATATGGTAAGAGTTGATGAACTAGATGTTGAAGACACGACTTGGGCTGATTTTGAGGTTCTTTTGGAAAATTGATATTTTTTGGAATTCCATCGTGAACAATTGCGTATCCAGTTTGAGAGGCTAGAGCATGGAAATATGACAGCTTCAGAGTATGTTGTAAAGTTTCAAAACTTATCCCGCTTTGCACCGGAGCTAGTGACTTCCGAAGATCGCAAGTGCCGTCATTTTGAAGGGGGTCTTCACTCTTCTGTGAGGAGGCTCATCTTGAGCCAGCACAAGATGAATTTTACTAAGATTATCAAGTGTGCTAGGAGTGTGGAGTTGCCCAGGGAGGCACAACGAGGTTCTAAAGTTTAGGAACCAAGACAGTCAAGTGTTATGCAGAATTTGTCATCTTTAGGGAGCTCTAAGAGACAGGGGTGTATGCTACAGAGACATCAATTTCAGTCTCCACTGGGCCACTCGAATCTTAGGCCACCTACTTTTTCTGATTCTAGGAGTAACACTTCGAGACCACCAGTTGTGTGCCATTGGTGCAACCAACTCGGCCATGTCCGTAATCAGTGTACGGTGTAGCCAAAGGCTTGTTACTCTTGTGGCCAGCCAAGCCATTTGGGTAGGAGTTGTCCCCAGAGGATGGTTGCACGTAGTGAGGCAGGTTTTGTTCATCAGCTAGGACAGGGCCGTGGACAGCAACAACAACAGTTTAGGGGTTCTCAGAGGCAGCACCTACCCCACTTCGTCAGACTACTTTAGTTCAGGGTTCCCATGTTGATAAGGGTGCGAGTTCGTTAACACCTACACTAGGTGTTAACGAACTTATCCCGCTTTGCACCGGAGCTAGTGACTTTCGAAGATCGCAAGTGCCATCATTTTGAAAGGGGTCGTCACTCTTCTGTGAGGAGGCTCATCTTGAGCTAGCACAAGATGAATTTTACTAAGATTATCAAGTGTGCTAGGAGTGTGGAGTTGCCCAGGGAGGCACAACAAGGTTCTAGAGTTTAGGAACCAAGATAGTCAAGTGTTATGCATAATTTGTCATCTTCAGGGAGCTCTGAGAGTCAGGGGTGTATGCTACAGAGACATCAATTTCAGTCTCCACAGGGCCACTCAAATCTTAGGCCACCTACTTTTTCTGATTCTAGGAGTAACACTTCGAGACCACCAGTTGTGTGCCATTGGTGCAACCAACTCGGCCATGTCCATAATCAGTGTACGGTGTAACCAAAGGCTTGTTACTCTTGTGGCCAGCTAGGCCATTTGGGTAGGAGTTGTCCCCAGGGGACGGGTGCACGTAGTGAGGCAGGTTTTGTTCATCAGCCAGGACAGGGCCGTGGACAGCAACAACAACAGTTTAGGGGTTCTCAGAGGCAGCACCTACCCCACTTCGTCAGACTACTTCAGTTTAGGGTTCCCATGTTGATAAGGGTGCGAGTTCGTTAACACCTACACTAGGTTCAGGACAACGAGGTGGCTATGCACAGGCTCAGCATACCCAAGGGAGGGTTTTCAATATCATATCTACTATTGCACCATCTTCCTCACAGACTCCAGAGGCTTCGGCTATGAGGGGCACATTCTTATTGTTTAACACTTTTGCTAGAGTTTTATTTGATTCTAAAGCATCGCATTCTTTCATTGTTGCATCATTTGTTTGTGCCTTGGAGCTAGAGGCCAACACTCTTGAGTCACCTTTGTTTGTTGAGACTCCTCTCAGAGGTAGGTCTCCACTTTGCCATATTTGTAGAGCTTGTGAGCTTGTCATCCTTGATCGTCTTTTCACCTTTGACTTCATCATTTTGGACATGTTGGGATGTGATGTGATTTTGGGTATGGATTGGTTATCTACTTTTCATGCTACCATTGATTGTTTTAAACGTTAAGTCCGTATTTGTTCACCTGAATGGGGTTGTTTTGAGTTCTTTGAAGAACGTTGAGAGCCATTGGACCCTCATTTATAGGGATCTCGAGAGCAAGAGTCTATTTATGCTTTGTTGGTGAGTTTGACTTTGGATGTATCCACGTTGGACCTTTTGTAGTCTATGATTTTTTGGATGTGTTTCCAGCCGAGTTGCCTAGTTTACCTCTCGAGAGAGAGGTTGAGTTTGCGATAGATTTACTGCTTGATACCGGTTCGATTTTTATGTCACATTATCGTTTTGCATCGACTGAGTTGAAGGAGTTAAAGACACAATTGCAACAGTTGCAAGACTTGGGATTTATTTACCCTCATACATCACCATGGGGAGCACCGACCTTGTTTGCGTAGAAGAAGGACGGATCATTGCGATTGTGCATCGATTATCGTAAACTTAACCATGTTACCATGAAGAACAAGTATCCGATGCTGATGATTGACAATTTGTTTGACCAACTTTGAGGTGCAACAGGCTTTTCAAAAATCGACTTGAGATTGAGATATCACCAGTTGAGGGTCCAGAAGGAAGACATTGCCAAAATCACTTTTTATACGTTCTATGGACATCACAAGTTCGTGATTATACCTTTTGCGTTGACGAACACGCCGGCTGCATTCATGGACCTCATGAATCATATTTTTCGTAAGTACCTTGATCAGTTTGTGGTAGTTTTGTTGATGACATTTCGATTTACTTGCCTACAGAGGAAGAGCACCAGTCTCACCTTGCCATTGTACTAGAGCTTTTGAGGGAGTATTGTCTTTATGCCAAGCTCAGTAAGTGTGAGTTTTAATTGTCTAAGGTGAAGTTTTTGGGGTATGCCGTGTCACAGAGTGGTGTGCCTGTTGATCTGGGAAAGGTGGAATCTGTTATGAGTTAGCCACGACTGAAGAGTGTTTTTTATATTCGCAATTTATTGGGGTTATCCAGGTGCTATCATCGTTTTGTCCTTGATTTTTCTTGTTTGGTAGCTCCTATGATGCGTTTGACACATAAAGGGACACGTTTCATATGGGATGACACTTGTGAGGTTGCTTTTAAGGAGTTGAAGAAGCCTTTGGCAAGCACACCAGTTTTGATCATTCCGAAATGGAGAGTTGGTTACTCAGTTTATTGCAATGCCTTGAGAGAAGGACTTGGATGCGTTTTGATACAGGTGGGACAGGTGGTAGCGTATGGGTCGCGATAGTTGAAGGTTCACGAAAGAAATTATCCTACGCACGACTTGGGGCTTACAGCCGTTATTTTTGCGTTGAAGATCTGGTGACACTACCTTATGGTGAGAAGTTTGAGTTATTTTCTGGCCACAAGAGCTTGAAGTACTTGTTCTCGCAGAAAGAGCTGAATTTGAGACAACGCCGTTGGACGGAGCACATTGAAGATTATGATTTCAAGTTGCAATATCATCCAAGGAAGGCTAACGTAGTAGCGAACACTTTGAGTAGGAAACTGACACATCTAGCAAGTTTGGAGATCCATAAGTGGAAAACGATTCAAGATTTGGGGCCTTACGCAATGTATTTTGAAGAAGTTCGGGAAGGAATGACTTTGTGCAATTTGGCAGTACATTCAACTTTATCGACTCGAGCGGGTGACGCCCAACAGCACGATGAGGAAATGAACAAGTTATGTAAGAAGTTCTTCAGTGGCAATGCACGAGACAGATGGATGATTTATGCCTATCGGAGTTTACGTTATCGAGGAGAGTT
Source organism: Arbutus unedo (assembly GCA_014822125.1). Lineage (NCBI taxonomy): Eukaryota > Viridiplantae > Streptophyta > Magnoliopsida > Ericales > Ericaceae > Arbutus > Arbutus unedo. The sequence goes on along the minus strand of JABCMJ010032900.1, from coordinate 3,656 downwards.
ATTTGTACCTATTTCATGTAAAGAAGATATTTTACGAGAGTTTCATCACTCTCCTTTGGTTGTTCGTCCAGTGGGAATGAAGATGTACCATGACTTGCGTAGACAGTTTTGGTGATCCGAAATGAAATGGGACGTGGTGAATTTCGTGAGAAGGTGTCTTACATGTCAGCAAGTGAAGGTCGAGCATCAATGACCCACTGGGGAGTTGCAACCTTTACTTGTAGCTGAGTGGAAATGGGAAAATTGCCAAGGGGACATGACGTCATTTGGGTGATTGTTGATCGTTTGACGAAGACTGCTCATTTCTTACCTATTCAGGTGACGGATTCAGTGGAGAAGCTTAGTCGCTTGTATATTCGCAAGATCATTCGTCTTCATAGGATTTTCGTTTCCATTGTATCAGATAGAGATCCATGGTTTACTGCTCATTTTTGGCAAAGTTTGCAAGCAACACTTGGCATTAACTTATTGTTCAGCACCGCATATCACCTTTAGATAGATGGGCAATCCGAACAGACAGTTTAGATTTTGGAGGATATACTTCGGGCTTGCGTTTTGGATTTTTGTGGTGGTTGGGAGGACCACTTGTTGCTGGTCAAGTTTGCATACAACAATAGTTACCAATCCAGTATCGAGATGGCACCTTACGAGGCCTTGTATAGGAGACCATGTGGATCACCCGTGTGTTGGACAAAATTGGGAGAGACAATTTTATTCGGACTGGACTTGATTGGGGAGACCACTGAGAGTATGAGAATGATTCACCAATGAATTTTGGGTACACAAGAGGAGACAACTGAACAGATCAAGGTGATCTATCAAAGGTTGCTTACCACGCAGGGTTGACAGAAGAGTTATCCTGATTGTTGTCGTCGCCCTTTGTCATTCGAGGTGGGAGACTATGTGTTTTTCAAAGTGTCACCTCAACGGGGTTTGTCATATTTTGGACAGAAGGATAAGCTTTCACCGCGATACATTGGGCCGTTTGATGTTATTGAGAAGATCGAAGAAGTTGTTTACCATTTGGCCTTGCCGCCAAGATTGTCGGGTGTACACAATGTTTTTCACGTTTCGATGTTGAGGAAGTATGAACCGAATCTGTCGCATGTGCATGAGTGGTCCGAACTTGAGTTGGAGGCTGATGCTTCTTATGGAGAGGAACTAATATGTTTCCTTGATTCACATGAGCAAGTATTACAAGGCAAGACAATACCGTTACTGTGAGTGTTGTGGAACAATCAAGGCAAGCAAGAGTCGACTTGGGAATGAGAAGATGAAATTAGGGAGAAATACCCTCATTTGTTTACGACTTGATTGTGTAATTCGTTAGAAATCGATTGTTGTGAACTTGATAGTCATTACCTTGTGGTATTTTGATGTGACATTGTCAATGCATGTAACATGCTAACACGCTTAGCCAATTTCATGGACTTATTGAGTCGTGATTATTGCATTTTGTTTTGGCATTGCTGATGCATGACTTGTGTTGATATGTTTATATAATTTTGAGGATGAAATTCCTCTAAGGAGGGGAGGATGTAAAGACCTGAAAAATTTTAAACTTTCATATTAATATACGGGTTAATGAGTATTATTAATATGGACTATGTAAAAATTAGTGTAATAACATGATTTGAGGTCAATGTGATATAACACGGTAACTTTGGTGGCTTGTGGTAGCATGTGACATACTTTAGGGGTGTGACTGTAATAATGGGGTATAAATTTTATAAAAAACTTTAGATATGTTTTATTGGTCAAAACACAAACCCATCTCTCTTCTCTCTCTCCCTCATATATTAAGCTCTCTCCTAAAATCCTCCATCCTAAACTTGCTCCAAAGTTCAATTTCTTTAAGATCCTACGCATTTCTCTCACCTTGGTTGATATCCAGTGGTGGTTTCTATCCATTTGCCTGGAGAAGGTGTTCATGACATTCTACAACCTTTGGAAGTTAGGGCTTGAAGTTGAAAACTTGCTTCTTGAATCCAGGAGTTGAGGTAGGGATTTCTCACTCCTATTACGCATATAGAGCTTGATTTGTTGCTATTTGATGCGTTGAACTTGATTTGGAAACCCTTAGTTCAAATATTAAAATTTGTTAAAAATGTTATTGTTTGTGCACAATGCACCGCTGCCTTGATTTTTGATGCATCGTTGTCAATTGATTGTAGTATCTTGGTTTTTAGTATTTACACCGGTGTCAAGGTTTTTGTTACACCACTGCCTCCCCTTCTCAGTATCACAAATTCTGAACTTTGTATACTTATACCGGTGCCTCTAACTTGCAGCATCTCACTTTGTATACTTACATCGGTGCCTAGATTTTTGATACACAGGTGTCTTTACCTTACAATACTTCAAAATTCTATTGGTGCCTTATTTTTGGGCACACTAGTGCCTTGAGCTTTGAAACTTTTCATTGATTTTGCCTTATTTGGACACTTGTTTTGGTGCATTCTTCTACTTGAATTGGAACTCCATGAAATCTAAAACTTACTCTTTCGTCGACACAAAATGTTGACTTTTATTTATTGTTTTAGATCATGTTAAGCATTGTATCATATCATTATTGTGAACAAAAGAAGTAAATCACATGACATACATTGATATTGAACTTGGTAGATGAAAATGATAAATTTTATGACTTGTGTGCACATTTTTATGATACAACACAATTATTCTGAGACACGTGACATAAATGAACACCATACTAGAATCCTTTGGGAATGCTAGGTAGGGACATGAACTGGAATCCTTCGGGAATGCTAGCAATAATTTTGAACTAGAATCTTTCAGGAATGCTAGGTTGATACGAACTGGTCCCATTCGAAAAATGTTAGGATTGACACATTGACATCTAGTGGAAATATATTGATGACACACGTGATTCATGAAATTGTAATTGATGAATTGAGGAACCATGACATATTGTGGGATATTTATGCACATTTCTTGATTCATTACTGTTTTCACGTACTTCCTCTCTCTTGTATAGATATTGATGTTCGTATGACTTATCATGTTATGTCATATGCATGTAATACATGTGTAGATTTTTCTACTAGGCTGGTATGCACAATCTTTTTTTCTTTTCAGGTACAACCTTAGAGTGATAACATAGGATGCTTGGCATGTATGGATTGATATGCATACTTTTGAAAGTTGCATTGGAAGAGTTACTTAATATCTTTTATATTTTTTTTTTGAAAAGACATACTGTAACTCGTACTTTATTTATTTTGATGCAAATGATGTAAACTACTTAACTCTTTCTTTTTGGTTTTGGGGATAATGATCATTGGTCGAAGCGACCTCTTTTGTGATCCATTTCAAACTTGTTTCATTCTAACTCTCATCAATAGACTTTTTGGGAATCTTGGTGAGATTATGTGTCACGCCCTCATTTTTCATAAAACATAAATAAAGGAAACCTGGACCTTAAGTAAGTTAAAGGATAATATTTCCATGATTTAAAGTACATCACTAGCCCCTTTGGCTATCAAATATATGGGCACCCTTGCCCCAAAGGGGTAATCAAAATAATATTCCATAAGTTATTACAAACCCATAGTCAAAAGATGGATAAAAGATTTGAGTTACAAAATCATTTTCCCAAAAAGAAGTTCATGCAAGGAAAATGAGTAAAATAACTC
>JABCMJ010032894.1:0-10237 GCA_014822125.1 Arbutus unedo | reverse complement strand
GTTTCTTCAAGCAAGAATGGGGGTTCAGAGTATTCAAGTATCAAGTGTAGCAGTGGGAAAGAGGGAACTGGACTGGTTTGCAAGAAGTAAATGTGAAATCTTTTTATGTTAGTGAATCAAGCTCTAATGAGGTTTGTGCTTAGATATCTAACTACTAAAGTTGGAGGTTAATTAAGATAATAGCATAAGACTTGTTTGATAAAATTCGAATTCTATCAGTCTAATTGTCTCTTTCCTAGGTTAGAACATCGCAAGACTTGTTTTGTCAAAAAAAAAAAATCATGTTGTGCCATCCAAACACCTTAATATAGAAGCCCCATCTGGCCTGTTTTTTGTTTTTTTGACTTCTTTGAAACTCAAATTTGCTGTCCAATTGAGCTATTTGTTTTATGGACAAATGTAAGAACATAAATTGTTCGTGCATATTTAGACACAGATATATTCGAAATTGTAAAATCTACGTAAGGTTTTTTATAATCATGTGAGCTCTACATGCATCCGACGATTCTGAACACAGATATATCCGAAATCGTCGAATCTACATAAGGTCCTCCACAATTATGTAAGCTCCATGTGCATCTGACAATTCTGGATACATCTGTATTCGAATGTGCATGAATAATTTATGTTCCTAAATTATTATTATTTGTTTTATTTTTTATTTTTTGACTTATTTGGAGCTCAAATTTGCTTTCCATTTGGCCTATTTGTTTGTGAATAAGTCAGGTTATATTGGAGTTTTAAAGCAAAGTGGCTAGACTTTATTTAAATGCAAAAAGAAGAAATTACCCCGACAAAGTTGGAGGACTGACCTGACTTATTCACAAACAAATAAAGTCTACCAAAATCATTATTTATTTAAATACAAAATCATTTTTGTCATTAATCATTCAGAGTCAAAACAATGCATTAAATACAGTCAAAATCTACCAAAACTAATGTAGTTCAAACAATTTTGAGTAGATTAAATTCTATTTATGGTAATATTGTTTAATAATTTAGTTCAAATGAACTTGAGTAGATTAAAAGATGGGTCTTTGCACATAGTATAAAAATACAATTTCGGTCATGTACCGCTCCAATTTTTTAGAACATTATTTAAAATATTTTAATTTCATTACTAGTTCAATATAATAGTAAATAGTGAAAATATCCCTTTTATTATTAATGAAACGACAGAAAAAAATAATCAGAGTTTTACAAAGCGAAAATAAAATTTACATAAATACCCCTTAGGGATTATAATTCTTTATTTTCAAATATAATAGAGCTACTAAGGATAGGGTAGTCAAATGTCACCATCGTCTTTCTCGACGAGTCTCAGCTCTTCAAGCTCGAGAGGGTACTCCGGCTGCTCCATAACATCTAGTATAAAACATCAGAGGCAGAAAAGTTACACCGATGAATAGTAAAACTCAATAGATAAAGTTACCTAAAAAATTAAAACCACAGGTGATACATCACATAATAGATATGTACGCTAAACAATTGAGATTTAAGCATGAAAGAAAGCATAACAGTAATTACGAACGATAATACTAACACATTGGTAAGTTTTATTAAATCATTTTAATATTTCTAGGTACACCGTGAAGTATACCATATCCTTCCTTAGACACTAGCATAGGTCATTAGTTGGCACTGATCAGTTCTTGCCTACCCGTGGATCATAATTCCAATCATAACGTGACAAAGAAAGAACCTTCTACCATTCTATTAAGTCAATACCTACCTCATCCTATCTAAATTCCATGAACACAACGTCACTAGATCCAAAGACGCGCAGAACTCTAGCTGTCATTCTCTCAGGGTCCGGAGCTGTCTTCGCAGACGTCTCCGAAGTCACCCTCTACCGTCTCCAACTCCTCCTAGTAGGGGTCCTTAAATCAAATCACAATAAATATCTGATATCTCAATAACACATGCCACACTAGCCAACCACACCAAGATAATCATTTTCTGTCAAACTTCTCAAACAAGTTTCGACGATGTTCTCTATCTTATGACGCACACTCAATACCCTCCACTGCTTTATTCATGTACCATTTGAACCAATGTCTCTAACGTATTTCTAGGTTTTTTCAAAGTAACCCCAAATCACATATCAAGTTCTTTATCTAAAATCTCTAATTCTTAAACGTCTCACGTCCACATAATTGTTCCACAAACCTCGGGTAATATAACAGTTGAACCCAAAACAACCACAACATCAATAGAATTACCATACAATCAACATGTCTCATAATCTCATTGTGTTCCAACAACATATCTCATGCTTTCAAAGTTCTACCACTTTATACAAGACATCTCATATAATATTAACGTACATAACATCTATACGTGAATACATGTGCAAATTGTGATACTTTATAATCAGTACTTAAAAAGTCAGTAAAAACAAAGCCTGAGAACATAAAACATAGTCTGAAACGAATCCGATCAATCTGTCAAAATTGTCTGTTTTTCAACAGACCGCTCGAGTGAGCTACCAAACCTCATCTATTGAAAAATTGGATAGTTGAAAAAATCTAGAAAAATTCAAGAGGCCGCGCTCGAGCGAGCCTTCGTTTTTCTCAAATTTTGGGTTAGGATTCCTACACATTCTGAATTCATACAACAAATAATAAACATGACCAGAGTATAGATATTACTAAATTAGCTACTAGAATAGCTAATTCTAATATGGAATATGTTTTTTCCTAAATCAATTGAGCATTTTAAACCACGAATACAAAAAAGCACAAAATATTAACAAGAATAAAACCATAGTCATACTTATCTAATCTTGCTTGAACTTTGAAATTAACTATAGAAAGTAAAGACCTAAGGTTGGTCGGTAACTTTGCTTACCTCAATCGCGAAATAAAATGAAGAATCGAAGGTAAAATGGTAAACCATGGTTGAACGGAGCTTCGGCTATGGCTTTCTCTTCCTCTTCCTTCCTCTCAAAATTCACTCTCTAATTTTTATTGATTTTTAGACTACGAAAATTAGATGAAGAAATAAGTAAAGGGTTAGGTTTTTATAGGTACAAGGAAGAAAATCATCCAATAATCCTCGTGATTTCTCCCATAAAGTTCTAAATCAATTTTGCCATTAAAATAATTCTTAACACCATAAAAATCATTATGTTGCAAATAAAATCTGATTATTTTTTATTAACTATATTTATGTTTGTCATTATATTTAATATTTAAAATTCTAGGATTCCATTTGGCATTGAATAAGATGAAGAGAAGATGTTTTGGTGTTACGCGATCCGTCATAATTCATGTACCCTTGTGATTTCGTCCTTCTATTAAACAAATGATCTCATTCATTCATAAAGATATTCACAATTACCTATATAAATCCTATTCAAATCTGATTTTCCTTCATAAAGATCATAAAAGCCATAGAATAAATTCTAATTTTATTTATTAAAAAGTATAAGATTCCTTTTGATCTTGAAGAAGAGCTTCGAAGAAGACGATGGAAAAATAATCTGGAGTAACACGACCTATCGTAACACACGCGTACTTTTAATGATAATTATTTATCACATAACCTATCTTAACTGTTCAAATAAAAATAAATAATTGAATTTTAATAAAAAAAATTCAGTTTAAAATTCTGAATCGTTATAGGTCCCCGTAGTGCGAATCGAGTTATAGTTTATGCCCACGGGAAGAAAGTTGTTGGGCAATAAGTGGCGCACCAAGGACATTATGTACTTGATGAGTATAATTATATAAAGAGTCTAGTCAAATTCTATATCGATCCGAGTTTTGAGGTATAGTGTGAAGTTAATTGACCAAACGGGCATAATGCCGACCGATAAATTTCCATCTCGATTGGCCGAAGCTTACTCAGCAATATACTCTACTCGAGTGACTAATGATCAACCGAACAAAGTTTCGCGGCATTTTTTTCGATGAGCATAATTACATGCTTAAATCGAGAAGATGATGGTCTAATGGAGAGATCTCTTCTCCGCTAGCAAATCAATCTCTCAAATTCCTTCACCATAGGCTCTATAAATACATCGCTCTACTCTCTACAAGGGCTTGTAGACACTTTTCTGTCTCTAAATACAAAGCGTTTATACACCCCAACTAATTTGATCGCCGGAGGGTCTATGGCCAGAAATACCCCCGATTCTTAGAATTGTTTTACAGGTATTCTCGCGTAGCTCTTGAATTAGCCGTTCGGATTTTTACATCACCCTCGCTGAGCTCAAGGATCAACCCTCCAATTTTTGGCACATCAGTACTAAAATGGGGAAGATTATGAAAAGAGTTAGAAGTAGCTTAAATTTGACAGTCCTGTAAAAATCTCTTAAAAGGACTCACATTTTGTATTTTTCATTTGGTTTTCATGAGAAAAATAGAAGAACGATAGCATTATTCAAACAGTAGTGCTTTTGTTATTAGAAGGTAGGAAACTAATTAAACAGACCATTATTCAAGTGATGACACTAGGCATGAAGAATAATATTTGCTAGAAAAACCTAGATCATGTCACCCAATGTTGATATGAAGAATTATATTTGTGTTGGAGGTTCTTTTATTCAATGAAGAAGACTTTTTATAATTTACGGAATACTGGAATAAGGATCAATTAATTCATAACTGAAACTGCAACTCACAAAGTAAAATAGAAATGGAGTAGAAAATTATTGCTTACTATTTGAATAACAGAACAACACTCCAAAAATAATAGAAATGGATGTGAAGATTATCTACTCAATTTAAAGAGCAGAACAATCACACAGCAAAAGTAAGTATAGTTAACGAGCAAAATAATTTTTTTATTAATGTTGGCATGACTTTTTTATTGGTTTTTTTTTTTTGTTCTTATTTGGAAAAAAAAATTATATATTACTAATTCGTTTTGAAAAATAATTTTTTTTAATTTATTCGTTGTTTTTAATGAATTTTTTTTAATTGGATTGTTTTCTTTAAACGAGGGCTTGTTTTTGGATTGGGCCCTTCATTCTGAACGGCCTACAAAATCATGCTTATAGATTCGATAAAGCCCAAAAGATTGAGAAGCCTCAAGTTTAAGAGGGCTAAAGGCAGCTGATACAGATGTAAAAAAAAAAACCGAAAAAACCGTTAAATTGGACTGATCGAATTGGTTTTTTTGGATTGGTTCTATGGTTTAGTTAATTAATTATGGTTCTAAAAAAATGAAAATCGGATATTATGATTCAGTCTATGATTTCATAATTACAAATTGTAGTTCGAACCGAATCAGACCAATTATATATATATATAAGTTCACAACTTCTCCAACTCTTCCACTCTCCCAAAAAAATCACAACTCTTTCACTCCCCAAAATAAAAAACTATTTCATTCTCAAAGTACTTGTGTTTTCCATAAACTAATTAGATGTATAAAACTAGTGTTATTCTATTTACACTGATGTAATTATTATGTTGTTTATTTTGTTCGTAATTTTAAAAAATTATTGTTATTTTATTCATATTTTTTCGACAACTTATAAATGCTAACATAATTTAGAACCAAAACATGAACCAAACAAGTCCGGTCTAATTGTTTGGTTCTTGTTTGGTTCCATATATTGTTTTTTTTTTTTTACTCTGACTTGTGGATGGTAGATTGATTATTAGAATAATCGAGGCACGCATAAATTAGTACAAACACGATGAATTATAAAAAGATGATGTAATCGCGAACAACACTATAATTTTGGCAATGGTTTTGCATGTACCACATCTCAAGCCTCTTCTACCCAATAAAAATATGGATTATTTCCTATTCTATGATTGTAATATGGTTACTCAGAATAGATATTCCAATAACTCTGGTAAATATACAGCATCTTAGGGTTAGAAATTCAGATAAGTATAGGCCATTCACGTGTAATATCCGGCATATATATATATGATGATCAAGAAAAGCTCACGAAATTGTTAGTGAAGATAATGATCACGTAGGTAGTCACAAGTTAAATCATACTGTAAAGGAAAAAGCGAGCACGAGATTCATCAATAGGGAAGAAGCTTGTTTCTCGACTAATTAAATTGCAAGAAAAACCATCAATATTAGTATCAATTAAGATTCTCCAAGAAACCAAAAGGGTACGTAGAAGTATATCTCAACCTTGACTCAAGTACAGATCTTAATATCGAATCTTGACGATTACATATTTGGGGTCACTCATAAAAGTTTATCCAGTCGTTAACATCAAGGCAGACGCCGAGAACTAGTCGACAATATCAAAAAAATAACTTTAATGTCTCAATCATATGAAATGAGTTTTTGGCGTGGATGGTTCACATGCAGCAGCATCATCAACTGATATGAGATGATGAATAGCATGAACATGTATCTACATAAAAAAGGGATGAAGTGGGCATGTTTCCAACCATGTCAAAACTGAAAATAATGTCTGAATCATCTGGTTCTGTGTTGCCCAAGAATGGTGTTTCCATGAGGATGATGAGTTTGGTGGGCATGTGGGTCTTCTTCATCCTCTTCATGCTGTGGATCTCAGCCACAGCAACGGCGGCGCCGTTCATCAAACCCCGGTTCGTGAGGTGCCGGTCGATTTGGCATCGGGCATGCTTCAATCTTTGGGTTCCCTGTCCCTCCTCCTGTCCTACAACTTGTTTATTAGACTGTGCCTCCTGCAAGCCCCTTTGCAGTAAGTTAATCCCGACTCTCTATTCTGTCATACCATATAATTAGCTGTGAAAATTTCACTTGATTTTATTATTTAATTGTTTTTTATTTTTATGAATTTTTTTATTTTTCATCAATTTTTTTTATAATTTGTTAGTTTATCTAAATTTTAAAAAAATTATAAATAATTAATCAAATTGATAAAGAATTTAAAAAAGATAAAAATAATCCAAGCACATAATCTTTTTTGTGTTTATTGGTCGTCGTTAGTAATTTTTTTTTAATTTTTAGATATAATTTTAAACTTTTTAAATTTGTCTCGTCAAACTAAACTAATAATTTACAAAAATTTAAAACTAAAACAACAAATACAAAAAAACTTTAATAGAGATAAAACGTATTTAAAAATAATCAAATGAAGTCTACTCCAACAGCAATAGGCATGATGGCTATTTTAGAGACAAATTCAAAAATTGATGCTTTAATAGTCAGATTAGCTATTTTGTCTATCTTCAATTTGGCTCACTATATGTAGTGAGTTTCCCTCATTTACTATCTAGATTTTTCAGGCTCCGTTTGATAATCCGACTGAAAATGATAGGATTCATAAGTGATGAAATTATGATTGAATTCATAATATCATGGGATATGAATACATTTTTCCAGTCCAATGTCCTGTTTGTTTTGGATAGTATTAGATGTTGGGATTAGATTATTAGTCTTTTGACATGCTTGTATGCAAATCATAGGATGCGATTGAAAAACAAGATTTTCTATTTTATCCTTGGATGTATCAAACTTCACTAGCATCAAACAGAATTTTAAAAAGACAGTAGTTACAAAACAACATCAAGATAATTGCATCAAACAACTACTTCAAAAAATAATCAATTCCTCTCGTTTTTTTTTCTTTTTTGAGATCTCAGCCACCATCTGCGACCAAATAACTCACGTAATTCGATCGACCAAACACGAAGAATGTATAAAGAAAGCGACAACTTCATTTGCAATTTGAACTTTGGATTGGCAACGGAAGGAAAATTTAATTTTCTAAAGGGTTTAGTTTTTGCTCCTCTGTTGTTACCTATTATATAAGATTTTCCAACCACTTTTGGGGGTCTACCACTTAGGCAAAACAAAATTAAGAAATTAAGGCCATGTTGGACCACCAAAAGAAAATTGATTATTAAAAAAAATTGTTGGAACACATGTATTTTTTTGTTGAATATTACAATTTTGTTGTTAGTGGTGTCACTCTCACTATTAAATTTTGGCTTTACCCCTGCAAACAAGCACACCATCTTTTTTTTTTTTGGGTTCAAAACAATATTCAACAAGATATATGTTCCATTTAGACTAACTAGATTATTAAATTATTTTTTCGTTCTTATGAGAATTTTTTTAGAAAAATTATAAATAATTGACCAAATTTGAAAAAAATTTAGAAAAGACAAAAATAATCAAAAAATAAAATTTTTTAAAGTTTATTCGTCGTCTTTAGTAATTTTTTTTTAACTTTTAGACATAATTTTATACTTTTCAAATTTCTTTTATCAAGATTGACCAATAATCCACAAAATATTGAGACTAAAACAACAAATACAAAAAAAAAATGAAAAAGATAAAAAAATAATCCAAAAAATTTAGTTAGGCCAAATGGAACCGTAGTAACACTAATATAAAGAGATTTGATTAGAATTGGATTAATCAAGGGCATATTGATCTTCTTGCATGGAATGCCTTAGGATTGGATTAGAATACCACCTAGTAGTGGGTATTATGAATTCTCCAATTTTTCTGGAGTAGAATACCAAAGGACTACTAGTCCAAATCTTATTTGGTTTACCAAACAAAGTATTGGGGCCTCCTTGGGATTGGTAGTACAATCCTAAATGTGTAAAGGTTTATCAAACATGCCCTCAGCGTATTTATCTCTCTCGCGTCAAACTTCTCACGCCATTTCATTATATGACCGTAAAAAAATGTCATATTATTGCATGTGGATATTACACGTGTAATTTTTGTTTACTGGTTAAGTTAATTTTATTAAATAACTAAAATAGATAATGGTATTAGAATGCATGAGTGAAAAAATAAATAGACAAATTAACTAGTGTACTTTTTTTTGTCATTTTCACTAGCTAAATTATGGAGTTGCTTTTAGAGCATAACTAAATGAATTATTTAGCTATTTTAAATAACCCAACAACAAAAAAAGTGTTTCCAAGAATCTCAATTTAGACTAGTTATAATAATTTTGTGAATAATGTCTAGTTTAATTTATCTAGTCACTATTTACTTGTCAAAAATATTATATATTTTTTAATCTCATCTCTTCAACTACTTCTCTCTTGTTGTTTTTTAAAACAAAATAATATTTAACGGTAAAGATAATTATATTATATAGAATTATTAGAATAATAATTGGCACGCGGCTATCTAAAATTAAAAAAAAGAAAATTTGCTAGACATTTTAACTAGAAGCTCTTAGATATGCTGAGCAAACCAAACAAACTAGCTATTGTACTTTTTTAGTTAAAATAGATAGGTGAAATAACTATAAAACTATTTATTCTAATTTTGCTTTGTACTTACCTAGCTACTATTCGTGAGGAAAAAATGACTATTTTAATCAAAGTGTTGAAAATGTGATAATGTTTAAAAAATATTATTGTATAAAAAAGTATATTTGAAAAGAAAAAAATTATTTTAATTAAAGAGAAATAAAATAGATTGGGTTAGTAATTGTTAGAATATTGAAAAAATGTGAATAGTTTAAATGAAAAATTTATACCGCTCACAAGTTAATTTGCTTATTTGTTATTGTAAATGTAGCTAAACTCAGGGTAAGCCTTTCAAGTCTCTTGGCTCAGGCAATCCCGGAACGGAGCAACCAAATTTTTTTATATATAAATATACAAAAATAATAAAAATTCACAAAGAAAAATTATTATTAAATACTAAATGAGCAATTGAACTGATATTGAGTTTGGACAATTTAAATATCGGGATGTGTGGAACATCCACTTAATTCTTTCTGTATATACTAGCAAGCTCACAATTGTTCTCCTTGCAAATAGGTTGCAATACCCCTGGTGCTATTTGCGATGACCCTCGTTTCGTCGGCGGTGACGGCATCACTTTCTACTTTCACGGCCGAAAAAACCAAAACTTCTGCCTAGTCACCGATTCCAACCTCCACATCAACGCCCACTTCATCGGCAAACGGAACCCTAATCATCGCGACTTCACTTGGGTCCAATCCATTGGAATCCTAATCAACAACCACAAACTCCTCGTCGCCGCCAAACAAACATCCACTTGGGACGACAACATCGATCGCCTCGCCATTTCCTTCGATAACTATTCCATATCCCTCCCCGCCACCGAGGGCTCCGAGTGGAAATATCCGTCGGCGAATCAGCTTGTCATCGCCACCCGTACCTCCGCCGCCAACAGGGTCACAATCGAAGTCCCCGGTTCTTTCAAGGTTACTGCGGCGGTGGTTCCAATCACGTCCCAGGAATCCAAAGTTCATGGGTATAATATTACTGAGGATGACTGTTTTGCTCATCTGGAGCTAGGGTTTAAATTCTATAACCTAACT
>JABCMJ010032886.1:0-17369 GCA_014822125.1 Arbutus unedo | reverse complement strand
GATCTTGGACCATTTCTGATCAAGAAGGGTCAATGTCGAGCCTTAGGAGTGTTGTTATCAACAGGTGTGGACACTTAGATGGTCTCCCTTCTGCACTGCAAAAAATGCCTGCTTTTCAGGAACTGGAGCTTTGGTCGCCCCATGTTTCGCTAGTGAATGAGGCAAGACAGATTGAGGCGTCCAGAGGAAAGGAGCAGTTTATGCTGGTGATCTACCAGACTTGAAAGATCAGTCGAAGCCAACTGGAGGAGGAAGGACATTTATGACAAGTAAGTTATTTGTTTCCTTAGGTTTTGTGTCCAATGTGTAAGGGCATATATTTTCTACAGGGTCGTGTATTTCTTGATCGATACAGTGTGGTGTTGTGTTTCGTGTAAGAGTTAGTTCATGTGCTATAAGTATTATTTAATTCCTTTTTTTTTTTTTTGCCTGAGGGATGTTTATATATGCATTTGTTGTTTGTTACAGATGTACTCGTGGAATCTTAAAAACATTGATATTCAGTTCTACAGGTTCTGTGTATGCATTGTGATTTGGTGAAAGCTTTTGTTGAGAAGAAATATAGAAGGAAAAAAAGAGCCCCTAGCATTGTGTGGGTTGTCCAATTTCTACTTTTGTTATGTGTTCTCCCCTTCTGGAATTATTTGTTGGCAGGTATTTGGCAATGGTTATCTTATCTCAATGCTCTTGTTCCACAATCCTATCGCTTTTGCTGGTATTGGTGGCTACACAATGACTGTTACGTGGGCAATTGCTTAAGAAGAGGCCAAATGGAGATTGAAATGATGCTCTTTCTGATGCACGAATTTTCATTTCTGAATGACCTAGATTTTTGTCAGCTCAAATTTTTATCCTCAGATACTTGGCATTACATGGTAGATCATCTGTCGAGACATTGTGTGTGTGTGTGTGTGTGTGAGAGAGAGAGAGAGAGAGAGAGAGAGAGAGAGAAATCAACTTCAACATGATTGTAATTTTTTTATTTTCAATTTGTTTGCTTGCAAGTGTACGAATGTATTAAGATTCTGATGTGATTATTTCATGGTTGTTGTCCATTTCTTCGTAGATGGTGCCCTTCTGTTGAAATTGGTACTGGCAATTGGGGTGTGAATGAATTGTTTCGCAAAAAATCATACCTCCACTCTAGCTAGAAGATGCATAAAAGAAGTCGAGAAGTTCTTAAAGACGATCCCATCTGGAAAGGGCTTCCCTTTCTCTTAATTTACAGTCTGCTTAAATGGCAAATGTGGCAGCTATTTGAACAGTGATTGATGAATGCTCTTCATGTTTCTACCTAGAGATGTGTTTTTGTGAAGTGCTTTAATAGAAATATGGTTTCTTCTAAAATGTAATTAGTTTATTATGGTAATTGGAAAATTGATGCCAAGTTGATATCATGTTTTAGAAGGTCAACACAAGGAGAAAATTTATTTCCACAAGTGGGAGGAAGATGTATTCAATAAGTAGATTGATTGGGCACAGACCTAATGGTTGTGATGGTTGTCGATTACATGCACAAAACGGCTGCCCTTGGGTTCATTTTCATACTTATACAGACAATAGGCACGGTTTAACCACTGAAGTCTCCATTAGTGACAGCTTTGTAATGACCCTGTTGAAATGAACGTACAGAATTTAAACTTAGGTTGATGCTTTCTGCATTTCCCCAAATAATAAACAAAACGTTATAAGTTGGAACAAAAGAATTAAAGATCGGGCGATTCATTAACAATGAAAACCAGTATAAAGTCACAATATAATACAACACTTCTGAACATGGAGTACTGTTGTAACATAACACCAGATGGAGGGACAAAGATATGAACAAACTAGCTCAAATAGATTTAGTGTTGAGCTGGGTTCACTTCCTATTGCTAGATCCATGTCTAAATACTCCAATACAGACATCGAAGCTTTGAAACTTCAAATGACGACATTTCTGGAGATTAAAGAAAACCGCACCTCTAGCTTGCCCTATTTGCTCAAATGCCATCAATAATTAGGACATCACCCAAGTAAATACTCCATACCATAGAGTTGATGTTTTAACTCGTTCAATTGTTCATGACAGTCCCAATCAAGAATATGGAATATGGAACATGGATTCAAAAGAACAAAGGGTTGAGCCATATGAGACAGGAAACTCTAAGAGGAAAATAATGACAGTATCTTTTCTCATATAGAGAAGGAGAGCACCAATTGGTTTGAAGAAATTTTTGGAGTTGTGTAAAAAAAATGGTCTCCAACATTCCCCTAACACCACCCCCCACCCCCCGAAAAATACCATAAAGTTTCGCAACTACTTTTACTACAACATGAATTAAGGTAAATTGATAAAATCGCTCGAATCTAACTACCCCACTCCCATAACCCACATATCCAAATGCGCATGCGGACCAGATTACAGGAATTCCAATAGTAGCAGGGGTAAAAATGAGCTATTGAGATATGCATATGGTATGAGCATCTTTTTGTTCATTTTCCTTTGGTAGCCATGAATCTCTGGATTGCTGATTGTGGGCGATCACTGCAATTTCTTGTTGATCCATACGAAGGCACATAATCAGAGTTTCGAGTCCACATTTTTATACTGCAAGTTCTAGACCATGAGGGAGTGGGGAATATCCCTCCCAACTGTTAGTGGCTACAAGCTTGGATGGTGTGATACATTTCAACAAAACAGAAATCAGCATGCTTACAAATCCAATGAGTACGCTGATAAGCCATAACTACCAATCAAGAGGCCTAGTGTGTGCAATTGGCGCAAAGAATTCAACTACCAGAACCTGGAATAGCAATATAGAAGCAATGGTGGTTACAAAGAGCCAACTATTCTGCATGCCATAGAGTATGTTGATCTTCTCAACCTGTCGGCTGTTTATTCCATTAAACACCTGCCATGTAGGAACAACACGGATTGTTATTTAGTTTCGACAAGATTGTTCAACCTTCCTTTTGTTTCCAAGAATAAAAGTTCTACTTCTTTGTCTGCGATTTTAAATTCATTAATCAGAAAAAATTCTTCTTAGTTCTATCATGCCTGCAAAATATGGAAATAGATTCAGATATGCACAAATAGTTTGTAGCAGAAACTCAAAGTTCCTTTGACGTACCATGTCTGACACATCCTTGTCAATGTGTCAGCCCACATGGTTTCGCCCTGGAACATGTAACGTCCTCTACTTGAAAAATAGCTGGTTTACCCTCATGTGGTTTTGGTCTAAAGCACAACCCTAACTTCTCTTTACATTTGTTGTTAAAAAACATTTTACCCATAACAACACCCGATCATTTCTTCCTTAAGGGCACAAAAATAGGGAAATAGGCAAGTTATAAGTGTCAATGTAACATAGATCATTTGTTGATATAACAAGTGCTTCTTAACTGTTGGAACTATTTATTGTTGGAGTCTCCAATAGTTGTGGCTCTTCACTTTGCTTTGGGGCTATGTTTGTTTGGGTGTTTTTGAATTTGTTTGAGAGTAATATTTGTGAACTTTTTTGGGAACCAATTTCACAAACATTGTTTGGTTTGTTTGCCAATCATTTACTACCGTTGAATTATCATGTTTGCCAATAATGCATTAAATAGCCACATTTGATCCCCTTTTGGTTGTGTCCGATATCGTTTATTTGATCCCCTTTTGATTGTGTTCTTTAAATTTTAGTTTCAAAAAAATTTTAAAATTCACTATTAACTTAAAAAATATTTCGAAATTAACTATAAACTCGAAATTTTAAAATAAAAATTTTTTGTTAACAGAATATGTGCACAAAGCATGAAAAAGAGAGAGAGAGAGAGAGAAAGCCTTAAAAATGCCAAAAAAATCTAACCCTAAATTTTTTTCTAAAACACTTACACTAAGCAACATTTGACTATTTGAGAGTATTTTTTTCCAAAAATCGATTCAGAAACACTCAACCGAACATAACCTAAGTACCTGTCTCTTGCCTTTCTCATCTGGAATCCTTACTACCCTTAACTGATTTGTTTGGGGGGCTATGATTTGAAGTTGGTCCCGTTGCAGTAGATTCTTCTATTAATTCAAATATGAAGTGTCATTTTGAATTGCCGTGACGAGGCATAACCCCACTGCCTAAGGTCGAGGATGTGCCTAGATTGATAACCTTAAAGACATAGATGGCATAACTTTAGCTCAACCATGTGACAAGCATTGAAATTCTTAAAGCAGAAACTAAAACATAGCACATATCATCCTCCCAAGGCTGCTGGAGATCTCACTCTTCCTAACTGGAGAGCGAAGAATCAATTGTTTTGGGTAGCTATGTCAAAGTTTGGAATCTGCGTTACTACTACTGCTGGGTTCTGACCGATCTAAGAAGATTTGAGACAAAATGGAATAAGGTTTCATTGAGTTTATGAGCTTCATGGGTAGGTTTTCACTGCTACAAAAAATGGGAATTCCCTATTTGATTACTACTTTTTAGAGTTTGTGAGATCAGTTAGTGCATCGGCGACCTTTTACCACATTTTTAGAGCAGTGGTAGGCCTTCCTCAAAGGTGATCATCAAGTTTCTTCTTGTGATGCAGAAGCATGGGTACATTGGAGAGTTCAATTTCGTCGATGACCACAGGTTTGGGAAAATTGTGGTTGAACTCAATGGGAGGTTAAACAAACGTGGGTAAATTAGTCCTCGATTTGATGTGGGTGTCAAAGAGATTGAGGGATGGACTGCTAGGTTGCTTCCTTCAAGACAGTTTGGGCTCATTGTGCTGACAACCTCTACTGGGATTATGGACCATGAAGATGCATGAAGAAAGAATGTTGGTGTAAAGTGTTGGGCTTCTTTAATTATGCTAGATTAGACAACATATGGATTCACAGGATAAGCAAAGGGATGGACCTTTGGCCCAAATGCACGCTTGGCCCATCTACGCTGGGATCGAGATGGTTTAGGCCCAAGATGGATCCACTAATAACCGAGCAGTGAGTTTCAACAAGCCCGTCCGATGTGCCTCAAGCTCTGCCGGGTGCACAACTCCAGATTGGGCCGAACCTCCTCCGTTGTCGGCATGCAGGACAGTTCTTTACGCTATCAACTCACACTGTTCAGTCGTGTCGCCGAGGGCTCTATGCTCGGCATGGCCAGAGGGTGACACGCTCCCCACGTTGCGAGCAGTTGCTTAGGAAGACACGGGGATGAGATAGTTGCCAGACACGTGGACATTACCACCCCATTCGCACGGAGGTGGGCCACGTGGCAGAAGCTCTCAACACTCTATTGGGATCCTCTATAAATAGGCCAAGGGTGCTCTATTCTTAGGTACGCGAATTCACTTTACTAAAGCTCTCAAGTTGGTTTGCTCTCTCTTTGAAAAATTAACTTAAGCATCAGAGTACCCACCGCAGACCCAATTCCAATCGGCACTAACATAGAGTTGAGTGTTTTGCAAGAAGGTGAAGGACGTTCAAGGATTCTACGAGAGGTCAAAAAATGGGATTTTAGACTCCACAGGAGCAACAAAAGCATCATTAGGAGGGCTTCACTCTTCAAACCCGTTCTATTTACTTTAAGCCAATATTGTCATGGATTCAAAGTTCAGATTCTTGCTAGTAAGACTTTGTCTGCATGCCTATGCATGGATATTGCCTTCATCCTCGAGCCAAGGCTTGACAATGACTATCACTTGTATGAAGTCTTTGCTTTAGTTTATACTATCGGAGATCGTGGCAATACTCGATGGCTTTCGTGGTAGACTTGGTTGTTCTGGAGGTTGTGTTTTTGTGGTCATTTGGTGGAGGTGGCTATAATCTTGGCCATGGTGATAGGAACTATAGTTAGATGAGTTAAATGAACATAGAACTACCAAATCGCCTCGGTATGCAGTTAATGTGAAGTATACAAGCATGAGGGTACCCTCACTTCAATTACTAAATTTTGAAGTTGAGGTATGTAGGGGATGGATTCTGCAAGGTGAGAATATTTGTAAGAATATATTGGAGAGGTTAAGAACAATGAACTCTGGTTTAGCCAAAGGGAAAGAAGAAAAAGTGGAAGGGTGAAGGAGGAGACAAACACTAGGAAAAAGATGATGACAATTCTTTCTAACCCTAAAATGGACCTAAGAAGATAGATGGGGGACAAGACCTAGAGAGTAGACTAGAAGGAGGCTAGGAGAAGACCTCTCTTAAACTTAAAGAAAAGTCTTTGTCTCTCTAGGATGCTCCTATGCTCAATCAGTCAATCAAAAATGAATTTACCAACTGATTTGACATAAAGGGAGTCAAGTATATATAGGCATATTAGCCCATGCTCTGGTGCCAAGTGTCCCTATGTATGATTGACACGTGTCCTTTTCCCCAAATGTTTGACCACAGTGACCCCGCCCTTTTTATGACTTGTGGTGACGGTAGGTCCCGTGGTGACCCCTCCTCTTTTGAAGCCACCGATCAATTATTCCCCTTTCTTTCCCATGAGTAAGGCCGAGAGACCATGGGCTCGGTCTTTCCCCAACCATTGACGTCCTATCCCTGCGGCCCATTGGCCTAAGCCCTGCCATCGCGGCTCGAGCAGGCACACTTCAGGACTGATATTCTGGACCTTGGGATGTGCTGTAATCGCGTTCTCATCCTCTGACTTCACTATTCGTTGCTTGGTAGCCGGACACGTGGCCACATTTGGCTCTGGTCTTTGATCTGCAGCCCTCTCGAGTCCCTATGATGACCCAGCCTTGGTCAGCCTCGGTTTGCGACTGAACTCCAGTGATTCACGGGTCACGGCCTCGGGTTCGATCGCCATCGGGCCGATTCTCCACCCCGCGGCCCCTGCGGCCTTCCTCCACCGCGGCCACCCCCTCCCCCGCGGCATTGCCATTAGGGGCAGCCCCCTCTACCGCGGCTCGGGGCCCGCGACACTGATCCCCGAGGCCCCTGCGGCCTTCCCTCCACCGCGGTCTAGGGCTCGTGGCACCGACCCTCGCCCCCCGCCCCCACCTCGGTTTTCTCTCATGTCTCGCGACATCGACTCTAGAAAAATGATATATTTTTTCTATGGCACCGAACTTTGAAAATATCCTTTTTGGTTGGGGTCTATATATTGGTTGCCGCGGCCTCGCCCCTTTGACCCTCCTGTGCTCGGGTTTCAGGTTTTAATCGACGAACCTCCGTGGCCTTAAGTTCAACCTGGATTTCGGTTTGCAAAATCAGCGAGGCCTTACCTCGGCCTTTGGACTTGGTTTGTGAAGCCTCGGGGCCTTAGTTCGGCCTATGGACTTCGTGTGGCCTGTTTTTGGCCTCTCGGCCCGTATTTTCTAGACTCGGGCCTCGTGGGCCTAACGTCTCGAGTATGGCCTGCAAGGTCTATCCAAAATTGAGTAACATTGTAAAAGAGCCAGAGTACTCCTGGAATGGGTAGCGTGTGTGTCTGTGGCGTACTTGTGGCAAATGTTGCGCATGAAAGGTGTAACCAAAAAAGTTGCACATAGCCTAGTTAAACAAGTGGTGTGTAAGATTAAGTGTGAAGACACCTTTCCCTCAATATCTATCTCGTGGAGTTGAGTTTCAAGAAAACCCAAACCAAACCGAGCCTCAAGTGCTATAATCAATTGGGGTTGGCTACATAAATTTGTTTTCTCCAATAAGCCTTGTTGAGGGCATCGTGTTCCGTGATATCCAAGTCATATTCATAATCGGATTCATGTCATAAGGATCCAACAGGGTCTTTTACATGCTGGCTAGCAGCTACCTAATGCAAAGCCAAACTCCTTTATCCATACTTGGGACCGACTCTGTGGAAGATAAGAACTCTAAGCTTGATAGAAACGGAGTTGGTTTCACCAAAACCCTTATTTAAAAAATCAAAATACAAAAGCATAGTGGTACGGGTTGGATAATTTCCGCATCCCCCCCTCCCCCCCTCCCCCCCAATAGAGTGATCCTTTACCAAAAAAAGAGTTTGAGGACCCAATCGAATATATGGATCTAATACTCTATAAGAGGCAAACACTCGATTAAAATAAAATACTACAAAATTTCACTTTCATTCTAGAAAACAGTGTGAGAACTTCAAGAAGGATAAACCAGCTTCAAACCATAAGAGAATGTTAGCAAGGAAACCACAATGTGAGCATGCAATACTTTATAGACATGATATTCAATAGCTACTAACATTGTGCATACCTGACAAAGCACAAAAGAATTGAATATCACGGTATGGAGCACAGAACTAGCATATTCACCACTGAGTCTCAGCAGCCTCTCGCCATAGAATGCGAGGATGAAAAAAATAGCTAATTGATAAATACTTTGACCTATGATATTCTTCCACATAGCATTGGTAATAAATTGTGTGGTCATTCCAACTAAAGTGTTTTCCTCTAACAGATCAATCGGTTCTGCGACCAGTATTACCACACCAAGAATGTTGCCGATGATGTTGACCCACAATAATTGGACAGCAGTAAGAGGAGCAGATCCTTAAATTTGAAACAAAAAAATCAAGTAATAATTCAATTCACACCAGTGAAGTATAATGGAAGACAAAAATTTATGCTTGGGCATCTGGCTACCTGAGATGCATGCAGAAACAAAGTTGAACACAACATAAACGATACTAATTGTCAACTGGAACTGCAGAAACTGTTAAACGTTCTGGTAGACTATTTGGCCCCACTTGACTAGATTTACTATAGTTGCAAATTTGTCATCCATTTGGACAACATCGGCAATATCCCTTGCAACCTGTGGTTAGATATATGATAGCATTAAGAATAAAAATGATGAGAATGAAAGAGAAGTAAAGTCATTTACCACTATAACAGGAAGTTGAATATATTGTATATCAGCATATGCTCAATGCTTCAACTATTCTTCATGTAATAATTACAAATACTTGAGCTCAAAATTCTCATTGCATATGAGTACATGTGGGTTAATTCAAGGGTAGGGGTGAATTTATAAGAAAATCAAAAAGGGAAGGGGTTTATAAGTAGTTACTATTCAATCAGCGGTTGAATATGAAGAATCAGCTGAATAAGAAAGAGTTTTAAATGAATAGCACTCGAGGCACCTTCATTTTCCCAGAAAATGAGTCATGGAAATTACCAATTCAAAATAGAGAGATCAAAAATTATAAAAGCAAAAAGATATAGAAAAATGAGATGAATATTGTGACACCTGGTGAGAATTCCTATAGTTTCATGAACGAATCAATTAAGAAACAGACCTCTGTTCCGGCTATTCCCATTGCAAGTCCAACGTCTGCCTCACGAAGAGCAAGGGCATCATTTGTTCCATCACCAGTCACAATTACAACTTCCCCAAATGCACTCTTCAGCTGGGTCACCAACATGAGCTTATCATCAGGCGAGGATCTAGCCAGCACCTGTACATATGAGCACAGATTTCGATATCAAATTCCAATAATAATAAATCATCAGCTTTAAGGAACCAGTTAATGCCAGAGATAGTGACCTGAATTTTTGGTATTAACTCCTTCAACTCTTTATGACTATTATAACGGAAATTTGACCCTTCGATGGCCAAACCATCATCAGTCAATATGCCGCATTCTTTATCTATCGCTTTAGCAGTATTGATATTGTCACCAGTGACCATGCGTACAGTAATCCCAGCCGCTAAGCATGTCTGAGCAGCATTTTTAACCTCCGGCTGCAATGAATCACTAATTCCAACTACAGCTATCAATGTATAGTCGTCATCAAGTATTTTGCAAACACTAGAATCATCAACATCTTTGAAAGCCAAGCACAAAGTTCGCAGAGCTCCACTGCAAAAACCATTTATGATACCAATAGCTTTTCTTTCCGTTCCTTGGACAAATGCACAGATTCTCCACTAGTACAAAGAATCTTATTGCACTCATCCAAAACAATTTCTGCTGCACCTGTGCAAAATGCACGGATTCTGCCTTCAGGACACGCAACAAGCACATACCTTCTTTTACTAAGTGAACTAAAAGGCCTCGCCTCCAAAACCGTAAATTGCTGGCATCTATTGAAGTAACAACCAGAGAAAAGGAAGGCAAATTGAAGCAGTGCCGACTCTGTTGGACTACCGAAAATTGTTTCCATTCCATCTTTTCCCAGTACTATGTCACAATCACGATTAAGAAATATAGATTGAAGAAGAATTTCCAACACACCCTCATACGTAGCAGACTTCCGAAAATCTTCGGCATCAAGTACTTCGTTGCATATAAACAACGTGTGTACCACCATACGGTTGGTCGTCAATGTCCCCGTTTTGTCTGTGCATATACAGTTAACATAAGCCATGGTTTCACATGAAGAAAGATTCTTCAAAAGTGCTCTTTAGGTCATTAATTTCCGCCATCGGCACACCTTCTGGTATCCCAACAACACGTACAGTCACCGCAATGGCAATGTAGTTCAGCAAATTCAAGACATCACTTCTTGACCACTCCAGAAACTCATTCTGAAGTGCTTTCCCCGCCACAAGCCTTGCTGCCAGCACCAAAAAAGTCAACAAAGAAAATGTCAGAGCAATTTTTCCCATAATCGTGGCAATACAATTCAGCTTCACCTGGAGTGGTGTCTCATTTTCTCCACTCTGACTTAGAGTCTCCATCACCCTTCCCCAGTGAGTCCTCATGCCCACTGCTGCCACCAGCATTTTCCCTGACCCATCTTGCACTTTAGTCCCTGACAAAAGAAAGGGACTATCCTTGTTTACATTCACTGTTTCACTTTCTCCTATCAAACTCAACTGATCAACCACCAAGTTGAAACCTGAGATATAAATCCCATCAGCTGGAACTATATCGCCAGTGATTAGATGAACAACATCTCCAACTACCAGATTGTTGACAGAAAGCCTTTGTTTTGATCCATCTCTGCTGACAAGTATAAAAGTTTTCCTCTGCTGCTCATTCAAATCCTGGAATTGTGAATTCCGTTTAAAATCAGTAATTTCCGTAATCATAACCACTAAGAGAATGCAAAGAATGATCCCAAGCCCATTGTACACACCCTCAGTCCAACCATCTATCGCAACTCCAAGTAATATATAGACTACAGCGCAAACCACGAGGATGATAAGTGTGATGTCATGCAATGTGTCCCATGTGAATGTCCAGAAACTCTTGTGTGGCCTACGATCATATATATTGGAACTAAAGACTTCTTGCCTGATGTAAAGAGGTGGTCGTTCAATCATACTAATTCCCTTGTCTAGCGAGACATTAAGGAATCGTGCAATCCCTTCAACACCGAAGAATGAATCCAAGTCATAGTTATTATTGGAGAAGACCAATGATGAAAGCCTATCAGGATCGATTTCCAAAGCGGCTTTCTTGACCACCTCACTGGGTTTGTATCTCTTACGGGCTATATGAAAATGTACGAAATTAATCATCACAATAAATATTTGCAGGGAAAAAAGGACCTAAAGTGCTGAACAGGACTCATAAAAGACAGATTGTACCATCAATAAGATCCAATGTTGCTTGTTGAACTGCTCGTTGAACCTCCTGGCAAAATATGAATACTGTGAGAATAAAGGAGACTACAATGAGACAGAAAAGAAGACGAAACTAGTAATGAACACATGTAATGTCTGGAGAGAGAGTGAGTAATAAACACGTATCTATTTTCATGTAAATTCAAAAGAAATTACTTGAAGTTCTCAATCTAACGACTATTCAGATCAGACAGTAGTGGAAGAATGTTCACTGCATCTGGATCATGACATTTGAGCAAAATCTTAGCTCACAATCCAGTAGTGTTATTAGGGCATGAAAACAAGGTTAAGAACTCGGATTATCACCATTCCATGTGAATCTTTTCTAGACAAACCATGTTAGGGGAAAAGTTATTTGTTTTAAGTTCACCATATAAATCCAAACTCGAACATGGTAAGAAATCTTTATTGCATAATACACCTTACGATTGTTTTGTATTGCATAATAAATTGTAGTTTTTTTAGTAATCAAGCTACAACATTAATGTATTGCTGATTTTTTGAATAATAAAAGAAATTGACTTTTGATTGAAAAAACTTTATTTTTTTCTTCTCCATTTTCTTTTGAAACCAAACAAAGAAAAGTCAAATAATGAAAAATATAGTAAATTTTCTTCACAATTTTCCTCTTAGATACTTTCTTTTCTTTACACTTCCTTTCCACAAGCTCCAAGCAAAAAGGAAATAAAAATGGAGCTACGGATCAAACTAAATGTCAGGGAAGTTATCACCATATGACCATACTGCGAGGTTAAAGTAAAGTTTGTACTAACAAAAATAATTCAGCAATGCCTCAGCTACATATCCAACTAAAAAAAGCAAAATTTCGATCTCAATTAGCTCAAAAAACAAAATAATGCAGAATAAATAGAGAAAAAGAAATTCTCAATTAGCTCAGAAAAACAAAAGAGTGGACTAAAAAATAATAAGATATAGATTTGAGCAAAAAACAAAATGCAGGCTTGGGTTTTGAGGATCTGGTCCGTAACTTGCGATCTCTTGGCGAGATCTCCTGACAATGGAGACTACGGATCTCCATCTCCGAATTGCATCCTCTGAAGGGTTCTTCCCCAAAAGATCAAAATCCTTCAACAGCTCCTCCATCTTCAAACATGTGTATGGATGGATATGTAGATAGACCATGAGGGGGAAGCCAGAGCCGTGAGTTACACCAGAGTCCACTGGGCGTTTTTCTAAGCAGGGATTGGTTGGAGTTTTTGTCTTTTCTTCTTCTTGTCAAATCCAATTCAATAATTTGTTGGATAAATTTCACTGACCTCGGTGGGATTTTATTAGAAATTCTAAGGCTTTGTTTGTTTTCTGGTTTTTGGTTTTTTTTTTAAAAACAAAAATAAAAAATTTGTTTGTGTTAATTTATTTTTTGTTTATTTTTTATATTACTAAAAACAGAAACATGTTCGGTTTATACCAAAAAAACCAATCGTTTTTCTTTTTGCATTCAATATTGCTAATAATTAACGATTTTTACTAAACACACAAGGAACAGAATATATTACATAAGTGAGGCTAATTTCGTTTTTTTGTCAAGACAATCCAAAATATTTGTACATAAATAAATTAAAATAGTGTATAGCCAAATATTACACAACTATCTTTAGAATGAAAACGAAGAATTAAATGAAACATAAAAATATATTACATGCAAAAGAAGCACACACAAAATACTTAATCCAGTCTATTAAGCATGCTCTGTTGTTCACTTCGAATGACCTCCCATTATTGACTTGTTGGGAAAGGTCGTCCAGTGGCAAATTATCATGGAGGCACAACTCATCTTGCCATATAAACCCGCTACGATGATTTAGATTACGGGGGCACCAATAAAATGGTCTTCTATAGTTTTTGTCTATCTTTGTTGTTCGTAACATCATTCTACTAATGCGACTTTACATGGAGGGCCAAAATCTTCATCTTTCACCATATCTAAAATAGGATTAATAATTATAATTATCAAGGTATCTCATTAGATTCACAACTACATCAATATTACCAGAAACGAAAAAATGCACAGACACATGAGCTTTATATTTATTACCTAGCTATACGGCCACAAAAAAATAACTTAAAGACATAAAAGTAATTTCAAAAGATAAAAGTAATAAACACACCACTCTTTTATTATATGTAAAGATTATTACTATTATTATTATCATTATTATATTATATGTAAAGAAAGATAAGAATAACCAAGGACTAAACAATAAATAGTAAATACCCTACCCCTCTTTATTATATATTGTAAAAATATAAATATAATATATATGTAAAGACGTAACCAAAATCAAAGACCAAACAATAAATAGTAAATACCCTCCCCTCTTTATTATATAATACAAAAATAAAAATATAATATATAAATATTATATGTAAAGATATAACCAAAATCATGGACCAAAACAATGGACCAAAACCAATGACCAAAATCATGAATAGTAAACATCCTAACCTCTTTATATATATGTAGGATTATTTTCACATTGTCACAAAATGTCATAGCCTTGGACATATAGTTGTTATTGTTGCTTCGTCCGGTATTGTAACCACCCGGATTTTTGAGAATTATTTATTTTATTATCCGATTACATTTTTAAAAATTTGGATTAATAATTTATTTTTGTTAATTAATTTGGTTTTTTGTCAGGTAATTATTCTTTCGTCTAAATTCGTTGAACTTTAGGAGTGTTATCCAACTGGTATTTATCCTATATGATTATATTAATTTTTTATTATTTTAATTAGTTTATTTTGTATTTATCCAAATTGATTATCCCTTAGATCATTGAATCCTACTCAAATTTTATTCACCTCGTTCGTATGTTATTTTGACTCAAATTCGTTCCACCATTTATATTTATAAGTTCCTTATTCCACCCGATTTTTACTTTCCACCAAAAATTTTATTTGCATCTCGGGAGTTTCGTTAAGTAATTCCCAATTCGTTTTATTTTTAAAATATTTGGTTTTCCGATCTCGCTCCAAACTCTCTCTGTTTTTTCTTTTATTTATTTATTTCTCTCTCCCCCCTCGCTCTCTGCCGTACCCTCTCTTTTCTCTCACTCTTTCACTGCCAATTCTCTCTCTCTCTTTTTTGATTTTTCTCATTCTTTCTCCCTCCCTCCCTCCCTCCTCTCTGCCCGTGACACACCCCTTCTCGTTTCTTTGTTTCCTTTTTACTTTATTTATTATTTTGTTTGTTTTATTATAATAATAGTTGTTGTTTATTTATTCGATAGTTTTTGCATAATCGAATCTCAAAACGATGGAGACGTTTGAGTATTGGAGATTTGCGTTATTGACTTCTTGCCTAAAAAATTGAGTAGAAATACTAAATTAACTCGATCTGCATATATATATATTAAATGTGATTTATGTGTAGAATTGTGTGTGTCTATATATATATCGATGCTTAAGAATTTCGAAATCAAACTCTACACATATACTCGATTTATGTGTAGATCTGGTATTAAACCTTGAAGTTGAGCAGGGGATCTGAAATGAAACCTTGTTATTTAATTGATTGGATATATTCCACTATGTGAATCTATTTGAGATACGGATCTGGTTATTTTTAAGTGTTATTTTTATTTTAATTGCATGATTAATCGAAAGATTTTTAATGATTGCAATAGATTTGTATTTTTAGCACCCACGAGCATGGCAGTGACCTAGATCTAATTGTTGTGAATCTAATTCGGGTTATTCGTATTAATCTAATTCAGGTTATTACACGTCAATTTTCAATCAGATTGACAAATGCAATGACAATTAATGAATCTCAAGGACAGTCTATACAATTCGTGAACATTAACTTGGCTTATCAGTCTTTAGTCATGAGCAGCAATATGAAGCATTATATAGATACACATCTGGTGATTGCACAAGTGTTATACTCTCTAGTGATATATCAAATTATAGGACAAACATCATATATCCTGAGATTTTATTATAGTGAAAAGTACATTTTTTACTTGTGTGCAAATTTAAATATCTTGATTGAATAGTTTTTTATTTTGGTGTATTTGAATTTTTATAGGATTGAGATGAAAAAGTTGTAGAGATCAATATGATAAATACAACTAGGATACTTCAATGAGATATCATAACAATTTAGTTTTAATCACTCTATTTTGAAAAAAACATAGTAGATTTCTACTCAATCAATAATTTTTATAAATATTTTTAGGTAGTTGTTATGCATTTATGCACTTAATTCTGCTATTTGGATGAAATACATATATATTGATACAAATTTTTTTGAAGGGTGATGAAGAAAAATTTTAAAGATAAATAAAAACAATGACGACAAATATTATTTGAAAATAGAAAATTATATGTTTTTTTAATCCTTTTGCAATGCAGGATACACTTCATATTATTACATTCGTGTATAAATTTTATTATGTTATCAAGTATTTTTATGGTATGATTGAACATCTATTTTATCATCCTCAAAATTGAACACCGTTTTAATAATATAACATACTAATAATTTAAATAATAATTAAATTAAAAATCTTAATATGAATTTAATTTGTTGATAGTAGAGTACAAAGAATATATTAATATTAAGTATAAGTGCGGAAGTAAAGATTTCAAAAAGAAAAAACAGAGAACTTAAAATTAATGTATCACGTGGCTACCACGATACCCAATTTCTTTACCGCTCGAAACTAGGGTTTCAAGCTCTGAAAAACGATATTCGTTCTCAACCGGAGACAGTAAGCTCCGAACGAGTACTCGTTGTGGTTGCACCGTTGCAGAGAGAGAGAGATAGAGAGAGAGAGAGAGAGAGAGAGAGAGAGAGTGGAGAAACAATGACGAACGACGCAGAAATGGGTAGCTGGACCTATCTTCTTCACTCATCCTCAAAGCTCCTGGAACAAGCCGCTCCGTCAGCTCAGTTCCCTCCTCTTCAGGTTCATACTACTCTCTCAATTTTCCCACTTCTCTTGGTTCCCTTGCGAACTTAGAAAATAAAAGAAACTAAATTTCGGGTCATGTGAGGCATTCAAGATTTTACATTGTATTGGTATGAAATCATAAATTTCCGTCCTTTTATTATTCTTCAGAGGAACTTAGATCAATTGGAGGCGCTGTCAAAAAAGTTAAAGGCCAAAACCCTAAGAACTGAAGCTCCCACTCAATCTATTGCTGCCACGAGGTACCCCTCTCTCTTTCTACCACTATATATACTAGAGGTGGGATCCACATTATGCTCGTGCATGTATATACTTGAATATGTGAAGTATGTAAGTGAAATGTGGAAGTGAGACGTGGGATGTGGGATGTGGGAGTGAGAGTGTAAGGGTGGATAGTTGATTTGAGTAGTTTTACGACTTTACCCTTGTTAGTTATTTCAAGTTAAGAGTAGTTATAGTTAAAAAAGTTTATGTTTCACAATTCACTTTTGTGACGGAACTTCAAAATTTGCTTCATACAAATTAGGCTTCTCCTTTATATATTAGAATAGATGCTGCTACAAACTAATTTATTTTTTTATTTGCTTAAAAAGCATGGTGTTTTGTAGCCATCGTGAATAACTACTTATTTACCTTTTTTCACCTTATTTGACCCAAAACATTAGGATTATTTTAAGCTCCAGTTGTATTTTTTTCCTTATTTAAAGCTGTAAAAACTGTGAGGGATGAAAAGTACTTCATTCCTGAAGTACCTTTATTGAATTATTACAGGTAATCTAGACACTCGTTCAGTTGTAAGTTATTCCTCAACTTATTTTTCCACACTTTGAATTTGCATTCAAGCTTGTAAAAAGCTGCACCAAACATGTTTGCATTTTATGATAAATGATCGAAAAGTTCATAATATAAAAAATCCAACTCACAGGTGAATTGGACGAGGCCTATCTATAAATGGAAATTCTAGACAC
>JABCMJ010032881.1:0-15277 GCA_014822125.1 Arbutus unedo | reverse complement strand
CCCCCCCCCCCCCCCCCCCCCCCCGCGGGGGCCTGAAAGGCTCCACCCTCTATGACATTTAAGACAACATTCTCATTGTGATCTCCATATTCTTCCCTACTCTAAAATTTCTTCAACCCATGTCCCTTGTATTTCTCCAAATAAAAAATCTCATACCTCCACAGAACGAAATACATAAGACATAAGTAGAATTTAATGTGACTAGTAAAAAAATTTGGCTACATGCAACACCTCTGTATAAAAACCTGGGCAGTAAAAAAAATAAAAATAAAAAGGTTCATCTTATAATTTCAACCCTTTTTTTGGATAAAACTAATTTCAACCTTTCAGCCTACAAGTTTCAGCCATCGACAAAAATAATAGGGGAAAGCTTTAGTGTTTGGTAAATCATGTATCAACCCTAGCCAAAAGCGATGATGAGACTAAAATCAACACCACAGCATACAATTAAGTATTCCCCTTTTTAAAATGGTTGTTGCGAATTTTGCAGCACACAAGAAATAAGCACAATTTGCAATTCTGTTAGAACTTCTAGAAATCGCATCAAACAATCCATCAACTACTGGGGAAGATAAGAAACTGGAAAATTTTGAACACAAATAGGCAACATAAACTCTAGAAGTAAGCATATGTATCGAAAGTAGAGATGATAGCAAATAAAAACTTCTTAGGAAATGGGCCAACAACGTAAATCGAGCTATCCAACACCCTTCCCAACATGCAACCTCATCTTAGGGGCGGAGATGCACATGGCAGAGAAGAAAAATAAAAATGGGAAGCAATTGAAGATAGAGAGACTTGAGCTTAAGGCTTGCAAATACCAAAGCATAGATAGCATGTTACATCACTGATTTTTTTCAGAGCTTTTTCTTTCTTTCTTTTTTCCTTTCGCAGCTTGACTGGTTAGGTAATGCGCCCAAATAGGTGTATCAACTATAGCTTAAGTACAATGTCAAAACACAAAACACGATCTCAATATGCGCAATAGCACCAATTAAAAAATGGTGAAAGAGAGTAAAAACATCATTGACAAAAAGAGCATGAAAATACAGAAAGACACCAGCTGAGATGATGGAAATCAACTAATTGGAGGACAAAATATCCTACAAAGGTAGCTCTAGCTTAACCAACTGGAACCTAAATCATCATGGTTCTTCATACAATGGAAATACACACAAATCTACACATATATTAGTGCAAATCCTGAAACAAAAACATACCTGTGTCCTACGGTAATTCTGTTTTTGCGAAATCATAATGATTTGCTCAAAATGGGATTTGATCATATCTTCTTCCATAGGCCCCTGTAAACGTTGAAACAACTGTCTAGCACTGCCCTGTACAACATCAGCATCAACAACCAACGAAGCAGTTAGAATAAACTGAATGGTGGCAAGGAGAACATATCTTGCCACTAAGCAAATACAAGGGATGTCCAGTTTGACTTGAGAGGAAGGGAAAAGTTGTTAAGTGAAAAAAAAATTAAGACTAATGCCTTGGGAATGCCAGGTAAGGTAGCTGGATAAGGTTGAGAAGACCCTGAATCTTCAGCACTGTCAGCCCCATCACCGGCAGTCCCCTCCATTAAAGTTATATGGCGCTCCTTGCATTCTTTCGGCTTACGGAATATACACTGCAGGTATTGAAAAAGACCCAATTAAACACATAAAAAATACACAAACAGAGAAAAATGCACACAAGCAGATACATGATAATTCATGAGAATATGTTAACAGAACAGCTAAGAAAATTAGATAACTATGGATAGTGCTCTTGTAAGCACAAAAGCTGGACAAATGACAGAAGGAATTTAACAAAGATTACCTTGAATTGCAAAGCACTGTTAATAGCATCACTCACAAGCTCCCAATTTGCACCCAGATCATGTACAAGGACAACGAGGGCCTAAATTGTGGAAGTCATATAATCTCAGGCACATAACCATCTAGAGACAGGGAAAGACTACGAATACAGGGAAATGAAGCTATTAACCTGATCTTCAAATAACGACCATTGACTTCCTGATCCTGGCTGTCCCGCACGCATCTACAAAGAAAGATGAAATGCTGAAACCTCCAGGTATACGTATACTAAAACAAAGTTAGAGCAGCAAGAAAGGAATTTGCTTAAAATCACAGTAAAAGGTCTTAAGTACCTTAAAAGATTTGGATTTCCTTCCCCGATCCCGGACACCAAGGATTTTAATGAGCTTATTAGGGTTCGACATATTACTCATCTGTGATGCCACGGGAGAAGGAATTGACCCAGTTATTGGAGTAAGATTGTCAAAAGAGTTATCTAGTGAATGCCTCATCATCTTCCGCTTCTTCATAATGTGTTGGCCAAATAACCCTTCACGTAAGAAAGGCAAAATTGTAAAACATGAAAGGTTCAGACATCTGTCAAACTCGGAAAAGAACTTTACCACTGCTTCCATTAGATTCAAGTTGATGACTGTCCAATCTCTTTTTTAAATGATCCCTCTGCATTTCAAAACAAGAGGAAATTGATGACAACTCATGGGAATACTACTTAAGGATAAGCGCCTTTACTCAGCTGATCAAATCGATTAAAAAAGCAAATTGATCGAGCACGAAAGCTGCTATCCATTAAGCAAAACATGCAACTAGCGAACTACGATGATTCATAAGAAGATGACAATTACCTGATCATTTTGAAAATTGTTATGAGGCCATCTCTGCTCATACGTGGAACCCTGCCACCAAAGTAGAAATCGTGCAATTACAAAAGATGGACCAAATAAAGAGGAAAGTTGAGACAAATTTCAAGGGGCAATGAAGCCCAATTATACTCGGAAAAACCAAGGAAATACACACCGGATGCTTTGCCTTCTTCTTCTTTTTTGGTTTTGATACTTCTGTGGAGTCGAATAGTAATTGATTTTCGAAGTCACCTGCTGAATCAACTTCCAAACTACGTGGAAATTGGGATCCACCATGCAGAGTACTTTGATCATCCGGAAAAGAATTAGTATCACCACTGGAAGCATCTGCCTTGCTTGGACCCTGAACACCCCCAGGTATATCAACACTAAAAGGACTTAAAACTCTAGGCCTGGAAGCAGTTCGCATACGTTTTGTCGGAACCATCCCAACATTAAGATTATTGGCAGGCCGTTTTCCCATTAACATAGAATGTTGAGTCGCAGCTTTATTTTCCATGCGTTGCAGGAATGCAAAATCCATTCCCAGATCATTTGTTCTTGCAGTAAAAGATTTCATCAAGTTTTTCTTTTTCTTATGTCCAAACTTCTGTGGCCTGCTACCTTCAAAAGTGCCAGGCAAATAATAGGTGCTCGTCTCTCCTTCATCCTCTTCATATGCATTATCTTGAGATCCAAAGTCTAAAATTTTGAACTAAAATTATTAGCTATATGAGACTAATCAGCAACCAAAGGCAGAAAGTTATCATACAAGTCTCAGCAATACCTGCTGCAGCGTCATACATAGAAGTCTCTACTTCCTCCTGGATGCTACTGCCAGTTTTCTAAAGGAAAGCAGAAGGGAAGGAGAATAGATACAAATGAGAAAGCAAAGCAACCTGGGATGAAAGATAAGCTTTTAACTTGGAAAAGAAATAGCTACAGCAGTTCTGCTCGCTAAGTAGGTCCAAATACTATATGAGGAATGACATTCATGTCTCGTTCAATCGAACTCCCCTGGCATCCCTCAATTTAAAACCTTTTTGCCATTCAGGCTTGTCATATGCTCCATAAGCTTTACTCATCCTACTTACCTATTCACTTCAGAATGAGGAATTTCTTGTGCTTCATGAAAGAATTTTTTAAACATCGAATGGTCAAAATATATTTGACAGTTTCACTCAATTGTAGTTGGAACTCTTTTTAATCAGAAACAGGGAGCAACACAAAAGTCGAACGAAAAAGCAATAGACTGCTGTTATTAGACATCAAACAACAAAAACACAACAATGAGCATATTTTTACCTCATATTGTGCCAAATGAAATTCAATTGATTTTCTGTAGGTTTCCATTGAACAAGGGGGCACCGTGTAAAACAGATTTTCCTGCAAGTAAAAAAAATTCAATGTCCACATTCCTAACGGAAAGACAAGATGTATACAAAATTGGTCTCTTCAACGTATAAACCTTAGACATCCCGTGCATTTACTGAAGGAGAGAGAGGGGGAGAGAGAGAGAGAGAGAGTTACACAAATATATACATGTGTGTGAATATTGATAAATCAACCAAATACAAGTGAGTATCAGGTGTCAGCCCATACTTCTGTGAAGTGGTCCTCCCAAGACATTTCCATGCAAATATCTGATATCCTGTCAGGAGTTGCTGGTGCTTCTACAGGGCCAACTGGAAGAAGGCAGGTATTATACTTCAGATAACTCACTGCATATTCCTGAACAGAATGACTACTAGGACATCGCTGCCGTAGCTCTTTGCTTGTCTCCTGGCAACCACCACCACATGCAGCATGTAAGTACGAAAACAACACTAACAGTTTCATCAACCACCACAATAACAACTAATAAGCACCTCCGCTGAGTGCCAGAATTCCCTGATAGCTTTTGCTAAGGTATGAGCCACATTTTTTTGCTTCCAACGTAAACTTTGTTCTTCAAGTCTTGAGTGAGAAGTGGAAGCAATATGGCGGCCTAATTGAGCAGCCGCAGCAATTTTCCAAAGACGCTCCTATTAGAGGTGGAATTGTTGTAGATTAGATAGGAAGATAAATCTAGAAATAGGATTTAAAATTACTTACCAAGGCAAGTGAGCAGTTAAAAGTGATCGTGCTGGACATTTCTGAAAAATAAATGTATTCAACTAGATCCCTACTGGAAAGACATCCTAGTTAACGACAAAAAACTGACAACAAAAGAAAACTAAGGAATAGTTGGGGAAAAAAAAACCTGAGCAAAATCATTTGCCAGCCATGTCATCTCTTCAAGGACAAAGTCCCATTGAGATTTCCGACAATTTTCCAAGGGCAGGGTACCAACAGATAACTCCGCAATCCTTTTACGCTTTGCCTGTTTGACACATAATATCAGGCTTTAGGGGCTAATGGGTAATAATATGGTTCCTTCAATAACAAAACATTAAGAAGTCGAAAGACCCGAACATAAAATAAAATAACCTCTATAATCCGAGCCTCTTCGACAATAGAATCCTCATGTGCCTTCTTTGCTACTTTTGAGCAGATTTCCAAACACTTCTGCTCCTCCGAAAGTGCAAGAATAGATGGATCCATAGAACTTTGAAGTTTACCAGGAGCATTTTCCCTCAGGGTTACAGAACTATCATGAATACAAGAATCTAAAGAACCCTGAAGTCTACCAGTAAACTCATTTTCCTTTGGAGCAATCAAAACATCGGTTACTGCGTTTCCAGGTTCTATTTCTGTGGCTGATGCAGAATTTCCATCTAGTTCCATCACCACTGCACTGGTAGAACATTTAACCTCATTTTCTAAGCCAGACCCAATTCCTTGTAACTCCTCCTTGGTTCCAAGAAGAGAGCTATTGCCTTGGGGGCTTTGATGAAAAGAATTGTGCTCATCATCAATGAAAGCACAATCCTCATCAGTTTTCTTCACACTCTTTACTCGTAACATTTCCTCACCTTCCATATTTGCTTCCCCTTCAATCACTAAGACTTTTTCCTTAGCACTTCCATTCAAATCAGCATTTGTCAAATTATTGCACGGGTCACTGTCATTTTTTTCATCTACGCTAATGCTATTTTGGGTGCATGGGGATTCTAACTCGATCCCCTTCATGCGTAATAAGGCATTGCTATTTTGACGTTCCTTTGGTATGCTTCTCCGATCTCCCTTCCCATTGCAAAACCCATTCAACTGGGAATTAGTTTGATTTTCAGCATCTGCTGCAGATAAACACGGCAGCGATTCATGACCAGCTGAACCTACCAATTTCCTTCCCCCAACGGATTTAGGCACCTCAGACGCCATAACTGAAGTTTGCTCAGCATCAACTTGTGAGTGTTGATTAAGTTCGCTATCCTGCAAGCTTTTGGAAGTGCTACAACCAGACACAGGTTCAGGCAGACTAAGTTTGGTCAGTTCGGTGGTTGATTCAATGGCCTGTATTCCATCCAACTCCGTAGCTAACGGGCTATCAGAAGGTTTAGCCTTGGGACCAATACTACCATTGGGACTTATAGGCTTTGCATTACAATTTGAAGAAATATTCAGATCATTCCGGTTGCTAGTATCAATTACTGAACCTTTTCCATCCTTGGGACCATGGCGTGATGACAAAGAGGAGACCTGGCCACCACGCATTGGAATTACATCTACTTTACTTGATCGGGCACCATCGCGATTTGGTCGTGACCTGTTTCTTCGTTTATATGCTCGATTTGTTGGAAGGCCAAATGCATCTGAGTCCCCCAATTTTCTAACATTTTGACTCTCATCCAGCTGGGAAGACAGCTCTGATGGAGCAACAGTACTTCTGTTAGGATGTGCAGAGTTCCTTTCATCTTCAAGAAATTCACTTTCACCATCAAATAACAAGAGATTATCAGCACTATTGGGTTCACCAACTGTAGTAGTGCCCGGTCTACCACTACTTTCAACAGAGTCTCCGTGAGGTGAAGCAGTCAACGCAAAACTACCTTTAGCTTCACTGTGGTACAAAATGAAACATAAAATAAGACCAGAAACAGAAATGCTAGAACTGGAAAAATGATTAGTGACTAAACAAAGGAAACAAGGAAACCTGGTCACAAACTGTTCACGAGGCTGATCGATTAGCGAAGTAGACTGGACACTAACAGAAGCTGCATTCCCAAATTTGAAATCCAAGGGATTGCCACCCTGCAAATAACAAGCATTAATCACAGGAAAATGTTCAGACTGGCATTTAATCATCTAAATGATTCACAAAAGGACAAAAATCTAATTGCCATACTTTCTCCAGAAATTCTAGCTCTCTTCTCCTTTCCTCACGCACGTCATACTCCTGCCTGTTATAAAGAAAAAGATTGTGCTTATTAACTTTGACAATTGAACCAAAAAGACGACAGTAGAAGCACTGCCTCTCAATAATACAGTACTACATAGCAGCAAGGTAGTACACCAAAACGAGCACCGTATATCACCTGAGCTCTGTCTGTGCCTTCTCAATTGCTGCTCGCCGCGGAGAAGTTTTGGTACCAATTCCAACTCCGGCGTCAATAACTCCTCCCATGGAATCAACCTCAGCATTGACTAGAAGAGCAGATCCTAAGCTGCATCCATGCATTCCTACCTCAATACCCACAAGTGTCCCCCTATCATTGATATGACTTCTATCAAGTTCCTAGAAGCAGACTGATAATAGAAAGGAGATCAGAATGAGAACTAGAAAAGCATATTAAAGACAATATGTTCGCACTCAAACAGACAGACAGATTTCTCCACTGCTAAATTGGCAAAACAGCTATAAGGTTGTTGACGGAGACCTAAAGCATTTGCAGTTACAACATCCAGAGACCATATTGGCTTCTTTAGATTGAAACCCACATACTTTCCTGCCCAACCTTCTAAGCTTGAACATTGTAGAACCAAATAAATTGTGAACTAAGATCAGTTCAGTGATAGTTCACAATTGCTTTACAGAAAGACATCTGAACTTGACTTTCCTCAGTAATAGCATAGGACAATATTAGCGAGTGGCAACATGCACAACATCCAGTTAGCCTTTTTCCAAACCCCGAGGTGCAAAAGAATTCAAAAGATTTTGCACACATCAATAGACAGCGAACAACTTGTGAATGTAACCAACTATTCATTGCCTTTTTTTTTATTCAGACCTGCGGCTGATCATCCTTCTACAGATGCCATGCCCCAACCAAAACATATCAGGTGAAAAAAAAAATAGTACATGATAAACAATTCATAAATTTCCCGCCATCCACCGGAATGTCTAAGACCTTCAGCAATGGTGTGGTTTTATTCCACGCCTAATATGTGTGCAAAATTTTTAAGTACCAAAAAAAAGCTCCACGGAGAACACTTACCAGAAGGGAGTAAAATATTTTACATTGCCAGTACAGTGATTTTGATGTGCTAGTTGCATCATCAGAATAAAGTAACTTAGCATGTAGCATCCAATTATATTTCAGAACTAATAAACGCACACACATTCTTAGATCGATTGGTAAATCAGCAAAATGTCAGTGGATAAAGGTTCTTGTATAGAAAAGATTATCTAATGCAGAGTCTTTATTGTAGCGTGACAGTGTACTGTCCACTTGATCGTAAAAAATGATAGTAATCACATACAAGACGTGTCACTACAAAAAGCATAATGGGAACCCCACCATTAACTACTTCATTTATGAATTTCATAGTAATCAAAATACATTGTCACTTGCTATACTAATGGCCCCTATACAAGAATTCACAAAGCCTGAGTATTTAAATATGATTGAAAAATCATGCACTTCTATTGAAATGCAGCAATGATTTCCAAGGAAAAGAAAAGCACTAAGAGCGAGAAAGTAGAATCATATTATGAGCAGTAAACACTATCAAAAGGCGATGACCTGAGAAGGGCACACAGTGGTAAATATAACAAGATCTATCCCGCATATGCAAGATGAAGGATGATATGCCAACCATTCTTCTTTCTTGTTTCTCAGTGGAAAGGAATTGAGAGATCTCCGAATGATATAAAAGATGCTATGTCCACATCTAGCACCAATATTTTGCACATCGTAGTTCCCAGCACATTCACAAATTGATCATCATTACAAAATACATTCTTCGTTTCCAATAGTTAGACAAAGTTCCCTCAATTCTATAAAAAACTATCACGGATCATGGAGTATATTAGACAAAACAAGAATTGTACTTTAATCCATACAAATACTTCATTTGTTTGTGCCATGCTGGTTTAGCGCTGACCAGACAAATTAACATTTTCTTTCCATAACCATACCTTATGAGTGGAATGACATCACTGCAAGGAAACTCGTTCTAATATGCCAACAAAATAGCCATCTCTCTCAAAGGTGTAAGCAAGCACAGAAAAGGGCCCTATTGGTTACCTAAATAGTCCAACA
This sequence comes from Arbutus unedo, assembly GCA_014822125.1. NCBI lineage: Eukaryota > Viridiplantae > Streptophyta > Magnoliopsida > Ericales > Ericaceae > Arbutus > Arbutus unedo. Next base: position 6,211 of record JABCMJ010032881.1, on the reverse strand, counting down.
GGCACCTATTTTTCCAATAAAACATGTATCAAATAAGTCAGGTATGATATCCTGCTCTACAGTTATGAAGCTCGTAAATTCCTCCAACCACCGCAAAGAAAAGGTAGGAAAAGTAACAAATAGAAGGTTATGTATTAAGGAAATTAGTTCCATAAAGGTTAACTTCTTTAGCAATTGATTCCCCGTCGAGACAAAAAATGACCACTGCGCAGACAATAAGATAGATATTTCAGGAATCACTTATTTAACATAAATCGATACGAGAAGATGAGAAAAATTAATAACCTAAATACAGTCTTACTAATAAAGTGAGTCAATGACATTTGAGTATAGAAAATATCATGAGACACCATGAGATCTCGTTAATGCCCACAAGTGCACATGACGATTGACAACAAACAGAGATGAACTAAACATGCAATCGTCTGATTTTAATTTTTTATAATGGCAATTAATAAGCATTCAACATATCAACCTCGGTCATATTCTCAATCAACTCGTTGAGTATAAGGGTGCGAATTTATCAAACTTAATTGACCATATATCCATTAACCGAGCATAACAAGTAAAACGGATTCATGCAGCTGACCCAATCAACCGGGATTCAGGACACAATGCAGCTGAGTTTGGTTTACATTCTCAACCAACTGACCCCAGCCAAACTAAGTCAAAAGCAGTTAACTCAATGCCATCCAGCAGTAAAAAACAAATTACAACAGTGTAATTTCAAATTTTAAACTCCCCCCTCCCTCTGCTCTTTGTACAGCAGCACCACTAATATCCTACAAAAGTCTGTAATGGGAAGATTCCATAGACGAACTAGAAATCCCCAAACGTATAAGCTTGCAAATAAACCCCCACGATCAATAAAACACGTTCCCACATTTGATCACACCTTAATAAAACAAGCTCAATGAAATAACACGACTTGAAATGTAGTCCCTTAAGCATTAAATCAAAATGCACAAGCACAATCAAATCAGACACCATTTCACATTGTATGCTCCATAATTCAACCCAAAAAAAGAAATTCGAACAATAGTCCAGAATCTAGGGTTTGCAGCACAAGCGCAATGAGTCCAAATTCCTAGGGCTTGCAGCACTAGAGACCAATAAACTCACCTGAATTGCAAAAGCCCTTCGCAAATTTCCAGCTAGGGCTAACACTGAAGCCTCCCTGAACTCCTCCTCTCTCCTAGGGTTTTGGTTTGCTGCAACGAAACCTCAATTCACATCAAATTAACCACGGAAAAATGTCAGGCGTGGAAACATTAAACCCTCCCCGCTCCCTCTCTCTCTATACACACACACATATATATATATATGTATACGTATATAGATACAGTCTGTATATATTTTCGTTTCTGGTTCGTCTTCGTGCTCCCTCCCCTGGCTCTCTCTCTCTCTCTCTAGAAATTCTAAACGATGCGTCCTCTGCGCGTCGTGGGCTGGACATGCAGAAGACGAAGAAGAGGGCCTTTTGCGAGTGTGGTCTATTTGGGCCTTTCTGCAATTATTGGTTTTTTTTTTTTTTACTTCTCTGGATTTTTTAATATATGACAAAAGAAAATGGTGAAATCCATGAAATTAAATAAACTAGCATACATATTTATCAAAATTAAAATAATTTTGAAATTTATGGCTATTTATATAGTAATTGAGGTGGAAATATATGTATTTACATAATAATTGAGATGGAAATATATGTATATCCTTTATTATATATATATAATATATATATATATATATATATATATATATCGAGTATGTAAAAATTAGGTCTGATGGTAATTTATTTGTTAAAATTAGAAGAAGGGTTTATTGTTGACGAAAACCTAAGTGTATAAGGTTGTAATAGGACAATATTATTAATTAATGCAATCATATTATTATAATATGAGAAGTCTTCTCGAGAAAATCCATACGTTACAGTAAAAAAACTTCGAACAAATATAAAGATTAGACTAATTTTAGGAGCTAAAATATGCGAGCGAATGTAGACGAATTCCAAAAAAAAAAGCGATTGCTCGTCCTTTCCTTTGCCAATTTAAGTAAGCATTTTTCTTTTGTGTGAATTGGCACCCAATTTTCTTTTTTCATGTATTACAAGTTTTTTTAGGAAAACTTATTAATGCCATCGGAGAATATTTTCAACTTCTTCTATCTCCTTATCAACATTCACCTGCTTTCACAGTCACTAATTTCAATGCAAGTAATAAAAGTTTCATTTATTTTCGTCGACAAAAATATAAATTTTATGCATCATTATGTTGTTTTCTATGCACATTAAAACGTAATATCAATTGGCAAAATTTATTGAAAAAGAATAACTTTTTTATTTTTTGCTTTTCTATTTCTTTATTGTTATTTGAAGGACACTGTGAATTTTAATAACTTTAGTCTCATTTAAGAGTTTCCAAAATTGTAAGAGAACATACATTTAATGCATTTTAAGTTAAATCAAAAGGTATTTATTACCAAAAATAGTCTATTTATTCCATTTTTTCAAAGTTTTCATATCCATTTGTGAAAGATATTTATGAAAAAGTACAAACATTTTGGTTTTGACATTTTTTTTAACATGTATTTTAAGGAAATTCCAACATAAAAAGATAAAAAAAATGAGACCAAGAAAAGTATTTTTATATTAAAAAGACTATAAAATAAACAAATCAAATTATTTGGATAATTGGACATTGAATACGGATATATGGAAGAAAGGAAAGAGTAAAAAGAAATTTGCAACGAAGAAATAAATACATTTGTTTGACTGACTTATAATTCTTCATATTGAAATAATTACTATTGTGTTACGGTGTGTATCATTTAACGCTTTAAGATATTTATAATATTTTGTTAATTTTTTTATATTTTCTCATCTGTCTCAACGGAAAAAATCAAATCAACATTTAAATATGAATTAAAATTGAAAATAATTCAGATAAGACAACGTTAAAGACAATAAAAATAAAAATTTATAACTTTTTTTTAGTAAATTTTTCTAGTTTTTTATTATAATTTTTTATTTTTTAAATTTATATTAATTATTATGAATACGACCGATTAATTCAATAAATTAAGTATTTTGTAAAAAATAAGGAAAACAAAAAAAATTAGACGACATTAAAAAGTTAAGCCAAACAGGGCTTCATGAACCAAAATACATGTAATAAGGATCAAATACCAACCGTGATTGAATTGGTTTTTGTAGGATTGGCTTGATAAAATAAATAGTAAGTTTAGCACAAATTTGAATACTGGTACGTTTGCAATTGTCTAATGCACATTAGGGGACATGGGGCTCTATTGTGCGTTGCGTATTGTGCGTTAAAACGACGTCATTTTGGCGCGTAAAATACTGTCCGAACCAGTGGACGCTAACTGAACAATTTGATTAGTATTTTACGCACAAAAACAATATCATTTTAACGCGCAGCACGGACTGTTGTGCGCAATGCACTGTAACCTCCTCAATTCCCACGTAAGGCCTTTCATTATTCTATAAATCTCACGTGCATCAAACAGTTATAGACACAAATATTTACGGAATTGTACGATGTACATGTTCAATATTTTGTGGATTACATCCAACAATTTTGAAAGATATGTGACTATAAATTTAACGGGTTTGATGTTGACAATGAATCAGGTAGTTCAGTTTTGTTCACCTCCGGGTGAACAAATTTTGTTGATCCTTCGTCGTGTGAAATCACCTCGAGATTCTACTTCAATAATCAAAATCCTCTATTTTATTTTTATTTATTTATTTAGTTATTGCAAAAAAATTCAATTTAATCGGATATCGATAAATTTTTAGTTTTTAAGCTTTAAAAAATATAAGTTTTGAAGTAAAAATTAAATTTTTAGGTCAAATATTTATTAATATTCAATTAATTAAATTTTTTTGTGATACTTAAATAAATTAGTTAGAACAAAATAAATAATTTTGAGTATTAAAGAGATATCTCAAGATGGTCTCACAAAAAAAATGAATAAAATTGGACTCGGAATTCGGGTGGGCTCCGCATAAATTAAGAACAAAATTGCGAAGAGTTGGCCAAGGCATTTGGTATTCTCTGTGCTGGTTAGTTAATTCAGTTTCTATTCTCCATTTCCCGACTTCGAAGCTCTCATCCTCTCTCCTCTCTCCTCTCTCTCTCTCTCTCTCTCTCTGTGTCTCGCTGGTACGTGAGCCTTGACTCTTGAATCTTTTCACTTGCATTTTCCACTATCCACTGAAGAACAGTTCCAACAGTTCCCCTTGATATTAATCAGAAACGATCTGGGTTTGTAATACTTATTTCCTAATCTGTTGAATTGTTTCACTGTTTCTAGTTGATTCCTCAGGTTACTAGTTTAAAAACAGAGAGAGAGAGAGAGAGAGAGAGAGAGAGAGAGAGAGAACAGTTTTCGTGAAACGATCTGGGTTTGTAATACTTATATTCCTAATCTGTTGAATTGTTTCACTGTTTCTAGTTGATTCCTACAGTTCGCTATGATTTTCTTGTTTTGTTCTTGATTTGATTATCGACACAAGAAAAAAGCTTAGAACTTCAGAGAGAGAGAGAGAGGTTGCCCAGAAGAAACTATCTGAGTTTGAGTTTTATCCTTAATCCTGTCTCAATCGATTTGGAAAAAACAACAGAACAGTTTGAGTTTGAGTTTCCCCTGCATTTTTCACCAGAAATTATCTGGGTTTGTTTCAACTTCTCTGTCTACAACTAGTTTCCAATTTTGTAACGCAGAATTCTGTCTCACGTGGAAAAGTTATAATTATTTTCTCTGTTTTTGTTACATTTGATTGATAGAGAGAGAGAAAGAGAGAGGGGAGAGGGAGAGTTTCCCCTGCTTTTCAGCAGAAACTATCTGGGTTTATTTGAGCTTCTTTATCTTCAATTAGTTTCCAATCTTTTAACATCTCCCCGAGAACTCTGTCTCACATAGACGATGCATTGGGAATGATCGGGTCGTGTTACGGGTCTAAATCTGGTTCCGATACATGATTAATCTGTTCTTGATTTTCATGTTTTGATGACGATTACTAACCATAACAGAAACAAAAGCTTCTATCGGATCGCGATTGATAAATCAAGAAATGGACGAAGATAATTGCTCTGATGGGGCGTATCTTCCTGTGGAATCATACAGTAAGATAACAGGGGATCCGGATCTGTTCAGCCTCACTCTGAAAGATGACCATGCTCTCATGGGACAAACTTTGGAGTAAGTTTTTTCTTTTACAACTTAATTGTTATAATCCATGATTTTGCTTATTAATTAGGGTATTACTCAATAACCAAATTTAAAGACTTAGATTTTCCCGTAATACCGAATCATTTGAACAATCGCTTCTGGATTCGTAGTAAACGAACTTATACGTTACAATTGCAAAAAGTCAAGATACGAAAACAAATGCCTTCCGTTTATGAGAATTCCTTTCCCTTATTGATTTTCGTACCTTGGTGTCCCGTCAGCAAAAGGACATGGGACTAGAAAACGAGATAAGTTAGAATTTCCTCTCGAGCCAAAAAAATCCATTTCGATGTATAGAACTCTTAAAAAAAAAATTCAAATCCAACCACAAGGTCTGAGTATTAAGTATGAATCATAACAAATTGGGGAGGAAGATCAGAATTAGAAATTGTTATTAAACTTGACCTTTTTAGGTCTTCACTACCACCTGATTGGTTGCATGAAAGTTTCTATATGAATACATCTCTTTCAACTTGGTTTGTTTTTTTAGACAAATATTGACCCCACACATGAGGACACATGTTTCTAAGCGTGTATTCTTAAGTAGAGAGATTGAGACATCCTTACCAAGTTGTGGTGCCAGTTGTGAGGTCACAACTCGAGCATCTAGAAGAAAGTCTTGGCGAACGTTTAGATGGGTGATGAAGGATTCTATATCGATGTAAAGTTAAGTGTTATACATGATGGGTCACGGCCTCAAGACGTAAAAACTCAATAGAACTTTATAGTTAAAAATGTTTGTTTCGCAATAATACATGATGGATGACATACTAAGATGAAAAGTCCATTACATTTGGACAGCCAAAGCGTACAATATTATAAAAGGTGGGAGCGGATCGTTTCGTTACAAGTAGTATATATACAAAATGTACCCTTTGGCTAATTATTCAATAGCGACAGATTTATAGTTTGTGTGTGGGTTTACTACTTGCAGAGTCCCAGTTCTTGGGGGCAAGGA
>JABCMJ010032860.1:0-10358 GCA_014822125.1 Arbutus unedo | reverse complement strand
CTTGCCACATGTTTTCTTGCACCATTCTTTGTACTACTCCTTGCTAATAGCGAAATCCTATGAATATAACTGTTACTTTAAAATAGTGATTGTGGAATGTGAAAAGTATTAAAATTGACATATAAAAAATGTTAATGATATTGGAACCGTAAAGATAGATTTTTTTTTGGACATTTTCAAAATGGTTGATTAATCATAGAGAAACCGTTTAGCATTCGTATATGTCATCGTTCTAGAATAGGAAACGTTTTTTGAATATCTTAAAAATAGGAAATGTGTTTATATATAGAAAAAACAATTGTCAGTATGTCTCTTCTCTATATACAAAAGAATATTATTGATCTTTCAAATATTTAGTTTAGATAGATTTTTACGGAATATATACCTCCAAATGTTTCCTGTTATATGCTAAAACTAAATTGTATATTTTCGAAAACGTTTTTATAGCAAAGCTTTCAATTTTTTGAAACGCTTTTGGAAATGTGCAATCTTTCAAATAGAAATTCATATAGGAAACGTTTCTCCGCTATAACCCAATAATTTCATTCTCCTTTTATGTAATATATATTTTAATTCTCTTTTGATTTTGTAGATGATACGTGTTGCTCTTAGGGCGACTTTGACTTTCACGAAAAGTCGTCCTGCAATAATATATAGTATAGACAAAAAGAAAAATATTGCATTGTCAACTGTATGAGTCAAGTTTATCCAAAAAAAAAAAAATGTATAAAGCAATATCATAATTGTTTGATTGGTATTACAATAATATTATCATTAGTCTATCACCATCATGAGTAATTACTAAGTGGTCTTCGAACATTGTCACATAATGCACTAATACCTTTCAACACAACGTATTCGTGTGGAGTTCGTAGAATTCGAACCTAGATGAATTTCCGACCATCTGTTAGAAAAAAAAATAAGAAAAGGATCTAGTAGGGTTCCTAAGGTATTTTGTGATTTCTTCCAATTGTTTCTCTGTTTGTTCTGTTTGAAGAAAGGAAGGATCCCGAAGAACCAAACACAAGAGCATTGTTTCCTTAATTAACTTTATTACGTCTTCTTGATTTGAAATGAGATAAGAATTATACGATCTAGAAAAAATGTTCTCTTATATACGTTAAAAGGAAAATATTGCATTATCAACTATGTGAGCCAATATCATATTTGTTTGATTGGTATCGCAATACTATTATTGTTAGTTTATCACCTTCACGAGTAATTATTAAGTGCGTCTTCGAACACTGCCACGTAATGCCCTAACACATTCCATTACCACATATTCATGTGGAGCTCATAGAATTCGAACCCAAATAAAGTTCTGACCATTTGTCAAAGAAAAAAGAACAAATAGATCTTGTAGGCTTCCTAAGAAATTCTTCGATTTCTTCTGGTTATATCTCTGTGTGTTCCGTTTGAAGAAAGGAAGGATCCCAAAGAATTGAACATGAGAGCATTGTTTTCTTAATTAACTATATTATGTCTTCTTGATTTGAAATGAGATAAGAGTGATATGATCAAGAAAAGTTCATTCTCTTGTATACGTATAAAAGGAAAAATATTGCATTGTCAATGGTATGAGTCAATATTATAATTGTTTGATTGGTATTACAATGATATTCTTGTTAGTTTATAACTGTCACAAGTAATTATTAAGTGTGTCTTCAACATTGCCACTTAATGCCTTAATACCTTTCATACCACATATTCGCGTGGAGCTCATAGAATTCGAACTCAAATGAATTTTTGACCAGAGAAAAAATAACAAAAGGATCTTTGTAGGCTTCCTAAGAAATTCTTCGATTTCTTCCAGTTGTATCTCTGTTTGTTCTGTTTGAACAAAGGGAGGATCCCAAAGAATCGAACATGAGAGCATTGTTTTCTTAATTAACTTTTTTACATCTTCTTGATTTGAAATGAGATAAGAGTGATACGGTTTAGAAAAGTTCGTTATTTTATATACGTAGAAAAGAAAAAATATATTGCATTGTCAACTGTATGAGTCAATATCATAATTGTTTAATTAGTATTACAATAATATTATTGATACTAATCTAATCGTCGTATAAATATAATTAGAAAAATGTTAAGCACTGCTCACTAGACGATGGATAATATATAAAAAGTACATCGATATTCGTAAAATACGTATTGATATCCGTAAATATGTATTAATCTCCACAAAATATATATTGATACTCATATCGTATTATGCATATTTTATCTATTATCTAATGGACAGTAATTAACAAGACCTTATTATTTTAACGCATTAGTTAGCTCATCAAATACTACTTGAAACTTTAGTCAACAAATGTAGCCCCCTAAGTCATGATTTATATTTAAGGATTGCCCCAAATATCACCTCTCCAAGAGAGTGTGAACAAGGACATAGCCCTTTTTAGTGATATTGTAGTTGAGAATCAACAATAGTACTACATACACATCACTTTTGCACATCATTTTTATGTATAAAAGTGATGTGTGTGTATCATTTTTGGGGAAAATCAATCCAGATGCCGAACTTATAGGAGCAGCCAATATAGAGTTGACCAGCTTCCCATTATATATTTTTTATAATATAAAGTGTTTCGTCCAATTTACAAGCACTCTAATTAATTTTTAAAAGACCAATTTTATTGTTTATTAATAGAAACTTAACTAAATTCAGGGCAAAGTCCTGCATAATTTGATCCCATAAAAGTGGATAACACCTGAGAAGTTTCAAAATTAAGATATTATGAGAGAACAAACATGCAAGTCTTATGTTTAACCATTAGGCCAACTCCATAGGGATCCTGATATCTCTTTATTATTAAAAAAATTATTAAATGTGACCAAAGTATGAAGTTCCATTTTTATGCGATATTCGTAGCAAATTGCGTAAACTGAATTGTGTAGATGAATCGAGGATATATGGTTCATTTGGCATGTGCTTATTATTAAATAGTTAAATTATACCTTATGAAATATAAATTAATTTAGCTCAACCCATTAAGACTAAATTATTTGCTATGTGTTTGGCCGAATTTAATATAAGATCTTGTTTGACTCTGTAGGATAAATAACAAAATTATCCTTCAACATAACTCTAGTTGAAATACTTTAATCCAAATAGTAGCCAATAAACTACTAATTAAGAGTTATTGTGTCTTTTAATTTTATTATAAACTCTTGTGACGTGATATAAGTCAAAGTACAAATACAAATAAAGTATGACAATTCATTTGAATTAAAGTGAGCAGACTTTGTATAAGAATTTCACCCAATTAGGCCTAAACTTTTAGGAATAAAATAGCCAATAAACAAATCATTTAATTTGCCCAAACGAGGCCACTTTTCTCCTCCCTTTTATAGTTTGCCCATCACACTCCAAACCACACGACACCAACAACATCATGCAGCTAGAGATCCAAACCCACCACCCAAAACCACCCTATGGGAATGGAATCACACACCGGCAACCACCACTCACCACCGAAGACCCACCCCAAGTCCTCCCTATAACCACCGCCACACCCACCACCACATCCACCACAAAAAAACTAACTCTAATCCCCTTAATCTTCCTCATCTACTTCGAAGTCGCCGGCGGCCCCTACGGTGAAGAACCTGCCGTTCAAGCCGCCGGACCTTTATTCGCAATCCTCGGCTTCCTAATCTTTCCCTTCATCTGGAGTATCCCGGAAGCCCTAATCACCGCCGAGCTCGCCACCGCTTTCCCCGGCAACGGCGGTTTCGTGATATGGGCCGACGCCGCCTTCGGTCCCTTCTGGGGATCCCTCATGGGCACTTGGAAGTTCCTCAGCGGCGTCATCAACATCGCCGCCTTCCCCGCCCTCTGCGTAGATTACCTCCAAAACCTCTTCCCCGTCTTCTCCGGCGGTTACCCCCGGTACCTCGCCATCTCCATCTCCACACTCCTCCTCTCCTTCCTCAACTACTTAGGCCTCAGCATCGTCGGTTACTTCGCCGTATTCCTCGGTGTAGTCTCTCTCCTCCCCTTCATCGTGATGTCCTTAATCGCAATCCCACAAATTCAACCCCATAGATGGCTCAGTTTAGGCCAGAAAGGAGTAGACTACGACTGGACTTTGTTCTTCAACACCCTATTCTGGAACTTGAATTTCTGGGATAACGTCAGTACTCTAGCCGGCGAAGTTGAAAAACCCCAAAAGAATTTCCCCAAGGCTTTATTCATCGCCGTGATTTTCACTTGTTTGGCTTACATAATCCCTCTTCTGGCCGCAACCGGGGCTGTATCAGTTGATCAGAGTGAATGGGAAGCTGGATTCATGGCGAATGCGGCGGAAATGATCTCGGGAAAATGGCTGAAAATCTGGATCGAAATCGGTGCTGTTTTATCAGGAATCGGACTATTCGAAGCGCAATTAAGCAGCAGCGCTTACCAGATTGAGGGTATGGCGGAATTAGCCTTTCTCCCCAAATTTTTCGGTCTCAGATCCAAGTGGTTCAACACCCCATGGGTGGGGATCGTGTTATCGACGGCAATCAGTCTCTCTGTTTCGTTCATGAATTTTCAAGATATAATTTCGTCGGCAAATTTTCTGTACAGTTTGGGGATGCTTTTGGAATTCGCATCGTTCGTGTGGCTGAGAAGGAAGGCTCCGGCGATGAAGCGGCCGTATAGGGTGCCGATGAGGATGCCGGGACTGGTGGTGATGTGTTTGGTTCCGTCTGTGTTTTTGGTATATATAATGGCGATTGCGACCAAGGTTGTTTACTTGGTGAGTGGGGTGATGACTGTTGGTGGGATTCTGTGGTATTTTCTGATCAAGTATTGTAAGGCTAAGAAGTTGTTTGAGTTTGTCGAAAATGGTGATGGGGAGCACCTCGGTGAAAATGGTGATGGTGGACTGTGATTGGAGTATTGGTGAAGAAGAAGAAGAAGATACAGCCGGTTTTGGCTGCCTATTGTTGCACAAATTCGTGCATAGATTTGGGATGTGTTTGAAATCGTCTAAAGCACCTAACGGCAAATATTATTTTGAAGACCAATGTGTATTGAATAATTTCGAACACATTTGTGTTATATCTTTAGAGACTTTGCAGTAATAATTTAGTCCTTTCTTTTTTGCATACATGTGGTAGAAGACTTTAAGGATGGTTTAATTGTCACCTTTTTAGAGTGTTTGAAATCAAGTAACTCTGAAAAGAATTAGATGCGTATAGGTCTTACATGAATATCAACAAGTATGCAAAATATTCGTGTAATTATGTGATTGTAGAAGAATTGTCACCAAAGACACTTAGTGCAAATGAGAGCTTGTTTATTCGAAATTTTCTTTGAGCTACCGCAATTCACACTAATTTTCTACTGGTTTTTAACGATAAGTCACATATGAGATATCTGATAAGAGAGTAATAAGTAAAGAGTTCTATAGAAGGTCAAGGGTGAGGTGAGATTTCTAAGTAGTGAAACAGTCTTACGAGTGAGTCGAGAAGACGATCGTAAAAAGATTGATTCCCGTATTGATTATAAGATTCAATGATATTGCATCTTGGATGATTTTTTATGCAACTTAGTGTGTACTCCTTTAATATTATTTTGTACACTTCATACGTATCGAACGATTTCAGATACATATCTTTCAATATCTTTAGAGAATTTACAGTAACATTTTAGTCCTTTCTGTTTTGGCACACATGTGGTAGAAGACTTTAAGGGGGGCTTAATTGTTACCTTTTTAGATTGTTTGAAATCAAGTTAGTCTAAAAAGATTAGAGCTAACAACCACCTATTCGTTTGGATCAGATGCGTATGGGGAACGGGTTAGGTGTAATTATTCGTGTAGTTGTGTAATTGTAGAAAAATTTTAAGGAACACACTTAGTGCAAATGGGGTTGTTTATATCTTCTTTGACCTATCACGATTCACACTGATTTTTTATTAGTTTTCGGTAACAATAGGACACATGAGATATCTAATAAGAGAGTACAAGAATTTTGAGTGTAACAAGTAAAGAGTTTTATAGAAGGTTGAGGGTGAGTTGAGACCTTAGAGTGGTGAATCAGTCTTACGAGTGGGTTGAGAAGGCAATCGTAAAAAAATTAATTCTCTTGTTGATTATAAGATTCAATGATGTTGCATCTTGGACTACTTTTTGTGTAACCTAGTTTGTACTCCTTCAATTCTATTTTTTCTTTTATGGGATGCTTACCTTATTGAAGATTCAACCAATAGAACTAAGATTGGCCAGAGTGTTACAAAATATTTATTTTCCCTCTCAAACATATTTAGAAGATTTAATTAAGTGTGGACACTATCGTTTAAGGAATTAGTATATTGGGAAGTTAACAGATAGTACTACGAATAGTAATACCAAACATAGTATGATATGAATATAATGATACGAGAAAATTTTTTAAAATTAGAGTACGCGGATAAAATCTATTAAAATAAAAATTGTTTTTAATATTTTAATATTGTACTTAATTATTTGCTTAAGTATTGAAACTTCATTCTATGAAACGCATGTATAATAGGAAAGAAGAAACATCAAGAAAATTAAAAAATATGGTATTAAAAAGTAAGTAACGTACTAGGAATCTATTACTCTCATTACTAACAATTTTATTTTAATACTATATAAGAAATATCACAATCTTGACTTCATAAATATTAGGAGGGTAAATTACACTGGCCTCTCCTCAAGTTTCTAATAATTGCAATGCTCCCTTAAAGTTTTTAAAACTATTCTAATCTCTCTTAATTTTAAAACTATTATGTAATTGCCTCTCATATTATTAAAATCAGTCAAACGTCATTAATCAAACTATTAAAATTTCAAGTTTGAGATTTGTTTTGGTAAAAAGAACTATAACATAATTTCTATTACGTCCAAAATAATCTATTTTTAACTTTTTTAAATTTTTTTAATGTCAAAATTCGGACAAATCTCAAACTCTGTCGAAGTTTTGACTTAGTGCAAATGGGAACTTGCTTATTCAATATTTTCCTTGAGCTACCACGATCTACACTAATTTTTTACTGGTCTTCAATGGCAAGTCACATATGAGATATTTGATAAGAGAGTAAAAGAATTTTGCATGTAACCAGTAAAGAGTTCTATAGAAGGTTGAGGGTGGGTTGAGACCTCTTAGTGGTGAACAAGTCTTACGAGTGGGTCAAAAAGGCGATCGTAAAAGGATTGTTTTCCGTGTTGATTATAAGATTCAATGATGTTGCATCTTGGACTTCTTTTTTGTGCAACCTAATGTTTACGCCTTTAATTCTCTACTTTTTTATTTTTTCCGTGGGATGCTTACCTTATTAAAGATTCAACCAATGGAGCTTGAATTAACCAGAGTGTTATGAAATGTTTATTTTTTCCGCTCAAATATTTAGAAAATTTGATTAAGTGTGGACACACAATCATTTAAGGAATTAGTATATTGGAAAGTTAACCAGTAGTATACAACACGATATGATATGAATATGATGATACGAGAAAAATTAAAATACTAGAATACGCAGATAAAATCTATCAAAATAAAAAGTGTTTTTAATATTTTATTATTGTACTTAATTATTTGTTTTAAGTTTGAAACTTGATTCTATGCAACGCATGTATAATAGGTAAGAAGAAACATTAAGAAAATTAAAAAGATGGTATTAAAAAGTAAGTAACGTACGAGAAATCTATTAGTCTATAAGAAATATCACAATCTTGACTTCATAAATACTTGGAGGGTAAATTACACTGGCCTCCGCTGAAGTTTCTAACAATTACAATGCTTTCTTAAGGTTTTTAAAACTATCATGATCTCTCTTAATTTTCAAACTATTATGTAGTTGTCTCTTTTATCGTTAAAATCAGTTAAATATTACTAGTTAAACTATTAAAATTTCAAGTTTGATATTTGTTTTGACAAAACGAACTGTAACATAATTTTTATCACGTCTGAAATAACCTATGTTGAACTTTTTAGATTTTTCTAAAGTCAAAATTCTGACAAATATTCTCAAACTCCGAATGAGATAGAAATTATAGTACAGTTTGTTTTGTCAAAAAAAAATCTCAAATTTGAAATTTTAATAACTTAACTAACAATGTTTAACTAATTTTAACGATAGGGAGGATAATTGCATAATAATTTAAAAAGTAAGAAAAATTAAAATAATTTCAAAAACTCATAGAGGCATTGTATTTGTCAGAAACCTCAAGGAAGGTCAATGTAATTCACCCATATTTGGATGAAAAAGTTTGGAAAAACAAATTATTCATGCACAATCAAACAAAGATGTGTCTGAAATCGTCGAATGCACGTGACTGAGCTCCACGTACATCCGACAATTCTAAATACATGTGTCTGATTGTGCATAAATAATTTGTATTTTTAAAGTTGTTCTATTCAAATCAAGATCTAAAGTATTTTGAAAATTGTCACAATCTTAACTTTATCGAAAATAGTAATGGTGAAAAAAAAATTTTAAGACAAAAACATTAATATAATTTCATTAAATGATTACAAAAATAATATATATCTATATACATATATTCCTACATATAAAAAACAGGACATAGATCGAATAAAAAATATATGGATGCCTTCGATTTGATCTCAATTTTTGTTAGTTTTACTTTTAAATTCGATCTGATCCTAAAGAAAATATACGAAACTCTAATTCAAATGTGACGAATAACAAATCGGTCCAGATATATAGTTATCATTCTTACGGCTTGTTTGATGAATAACAAATCGGTCCAGATATATAATTATCATTCTTAGGGCTTGTTTGATGATCCATTTTCAGCACTTAAAACTGAATAAGTTAAGTAAAAAAAACTATTAAGTCAGTTTGATAACGAAACATTGAGGAATTTAATACATTAAGTCATCAGTAAAAATAAAAAGTAAACAATTAAGTAATTATCCCATACTTAATTAAAAAAACTGAACACACTCAAAAGAGTTTTAAAAAAAAAAAGTCTGTTTATCACATTACCAACCACCGCCACCTGCCACTAACCACCACAACCACTCGCCGCCACCACACTGCTAACCATCTGCAATAACCACCACCGACATTGCCACCCGTCGCCACACTAACCTCAATTACAATTAACCACCAACACCACTCCCCACCGTGACCCACCATCGCCACTAACTACCACAATGCTGACCACTCCCACCAACCATCACACTGCTGACCATCACTATATTCCCAACCACTGGCACTAACCACCACCACCATCACACTGACCATCAGCACCGCCACCAACCACCACGGCGCCCGCCACTACAACATTGCCAACCACCACCACCTGTCAAGACCACATTGCTGACCATCGCCCCACCACTAACTACCATATTTGCTGACCACCATTGCAACCCGCCATCACTACACTGCTGACCACTGGCAATAATCACCACCGCCACCACATTAACCACCATTGCTACTAACCACCACCATCCGCCAATAACCGCCATCGTCACCCGTCACCACCACATTGACTACCACTACACGGCTGACCACCGCTATTAACCATCATACTGCTAACCACCGTCACTAACCACCATCACCACCAGCTACTACCACACTGCTGACCACTAGTACTAACTACCACCACCACCATACTAACCACCATTGTCACTAACCACCACCGCCACCACCCATCACTTACCATCATTTTCACCCACCACCACTGCACTATTGACCACCGCCACTAACCACCACACTGCTGACTACCACCGTCACTAACCACTATCGCCACCACTACGCCAACCACCATTGCCACTAACAACCACCACCACCACCACCACCACCACTCATCACTAACCACCATCGTCACCTGCCACCATCACACTGTCGGCCACCACCACTAACCACCTCTGCTATGAACCACCATCGCCACTAACCCCCACCACTACTAACCGCCATCGCCATTGTCATTCACCACCACTGTACCAACCGCCGCTCCACTGCCTCTAACCACCAACACCACATCTACAATATCAAGTGGGGCTTGGTATGTTGCAAGACCTATTGTAGAATAAGTTGAAAAACAAATAAACTTTAAATTTCAGCTTCTTGCGCAAACTAAACAGCTTAATTAATTTAGTGTTTAAATGTCAGTACATAACAAATAGTATTTATAAGGGTGTGTTCGGTTGAGTGTTTCTGAAACGATTTTTGAGAAAAAACTCTGAAATGTTGTTTGGTGTAAATGTTTCACAAAAAATTTAGGAATTAAATTTTTTCAGCATTTTTAAGATGTTCTCCCTCTCTCTTATTTTATAAGGAAATGAATATTGTTTGAGAAAAAAATAACAGTGTTTGGAAAAAGAATTCCAAACATATAGGCCTTGTTTGGTAACACTTCCTGTTTTCT
>JABCMJ010032854.1:0-24920 GCA_014822125.1 Arbutus unedo | reverse complement strand
TTAAAATTATGAAAAAGTTAGTTTGTGAGGGGGTATTTTCAAAATTATGAAAAAGTTAGTTTGTGAGGGGGTATTGTTATATAGATAGTTAAAAATTAGAAAAAGTTAGTTTGTGAGTTCACATTTTTCAAAGCACCCTTGTATTGTTATATAGATTTAAATATTAAATATTAAACAATTTATCATTCTTTTCTCTTTTTTCGTAAATAGAGTTTAGAATTTTTCTTAATGTAAAGATAGATCTTTAAAATATACATGTTATATATTAATCTTCAATTTAGACTCTACATTATTTTATTTATTAGTTTTTAATAGATCTTCAGTCATTCTCTTCTTTTATTTTATGTTATTTATAGAATTTAGTCTCTATATTATGTTATGTATTATTCTTGTAATTTTAAATTTGTGATAATTTTTATATGAGATGATTCCATTTTTTTTATTAAAAAATAGGGGGGTGGGACGAGAATCCTCAATCCCCATTCGGGGCGAAAATAGAAGGTGGAGTTCATTCCCCGTTTGGAAAACTGGACGGGGATGGAGGCAAGGATAGTCAAATCGGTCCCCAATCTACTCCGTTGTCATTGCTACAACAAGTAAACCACTTCAACACTGGTGACGCTAAATTCATTTGGTTAGGTATGGGAATAGCAATTTCATCCAATTCGATTTCATCCATTACATATCCGCCCTTTCACCCCTTTCATATTGGAGTTTCAGGAATTTTTTTGAGGATCCAATCAAATTTGGAAGCAAAATTAGAAAAAAACTAGAGATCAAATCAGACGTGGGTTCGTATACGTTTTTTATATGTACAAAACATATGAAATATTTACTTTTATTCTTATAACTACTAAATATATACTTTCAATATTTATTTTATTGAAATTATTAGAAAACTAAATTTTATCTTAATTTTTTTTCGAGACGAGACGGGAATGGAGGGGGGAGGAGAGAAGTTATTCCTGATTTGCGGATGAAAACAAGAATAGAGATAGATATTAAATTCAGAAATCAGAAGTAAAAGAAAACCATACACTAGCTAAAATTAAAGAGCCACAAATTAAGGAGCCAAAGTGTTAGGTAAACTAAAGAACTAGAAAACCAATAGCTAGCTAAAGGAACTTCCTATATTACCATAACCTTAAAAACTAGCCAGTACTCCAACTCGACAACAGTTATTAAACGGTGAAATTAATTTTTCAAAGATTAATCAGGGTGTACATAAATTGTTCCGGAGACTCTGACTTATCATAAAAAGAACTAGCTACTTCAGCTAAAAATAAGAATCATCAATGAATCTGATCATTCAATCTCCTTTCGTTTTCTATTTTTCCGGGACAAGACTTCTCTCTTCCATTTCCGAATTTTCGGTATGAGTTTCTTGATTGGAAACCTCCTTGCCAGAATAACAAAGCAAAGCTTCCGAGTTTCGGCATGGCGAAAAACCCATATGGTTATCCAATCCTCATGTGCCTTGAACTCACTATCCG
Source organism: Arbutus unedo (assembly GCA_014822125.1). Taxonomy (NCBI): domain Eukaryota; kingdom Viridiplantae; phylum Streptophyta; class Magnoliopsida; order Ericales; family Ericaceae; genus Arbutus; species Arbutus unedo. Next base: position 23,427 of record JABCMJ010032854.1, on the reverse strand, counting down.
TGCAGAAAATCTTCCACCCAGAACAAAGAACCTGACTCTTACCCTGACTCCACATCTTGAATTTCATCGGAAACTGATTCCCTTTCGCATCGTAAACCGTCACCCGAATCCCTTCGACGGTCATCGAGCCTTGGTATTCCTCCTGAGTCATCAACGGGTTGATAAATTCGTTAACCAAGTCTTTGGTTATAGTTAGCCTGCTTTGGGTATCGTTCACATCACTCTCCGTCAACTGCTTCTCAAATGGCACACCGCACAACTCGATTAGGCCTCGTAAATTCTCGAGTGGTGGGATTTCCGGAGGGGTAATTCCGTCAATTGGCTTCCCGTGGGCTGGGACTTTTAGGTCTAATAACACCCCAATATTGGATAATATGTCCTTTTTGAATGCTTCATTCACTGGAAGCAGGGGAATTTCATTAGTTGCTTGGGTGTCAAGTTTCACGTACTTCATTCCCACAAGTATTAAGGCATATGTTCCTCGGACTTTCAGCTCTTCTGGATACTCCTCACTTTGATTTTCCGAATTTTCCGCCATTGTTCTTTCAGTCACATAAAAATCGTTCTTGAATTTCTTCGAGATTTTTTCAGAACTAGAGAAGAAAAAAAAAAGCAGCTCAGTAAACCAAAGCAAGAATTCGGATAAGAAAGAAGCGTAGAGTAATGAACTTGAGGATAATTTTTCCCATCGCTAAGGAAACATGTGTGTCCAGAGTCGCGAGACTCATAGTCATCGGAAGCTAGAATTCTAATAGAAAAAGAACAAGTTAAAGAAGATTGGGTCTATTTGGAAGTTAGAATTCTAATAGAAAAAGAACAAATTCTAGAATTCAATTTATTTTGTATTTATTAGTTTCGCATCAAAATTTTGAGCATTATTGGCTCATCTTGACCAAAAAAAATTTAAAAATTATAAAATTACGTTTAAAAGTTTTAAGAAAAAATTCACTAAAGACGAAAATAAGACAAAATTGACATTGCTTTTGGAAATTTTTTTTTTTTTTTACTTTTGAACATAATTTTTTTACTTTTCTAAAATCTCTGGTTGAGATAAACCAAAAACCCACTACAAATTGACGCAAAATAAAAAGTTTATGATTTTTTTTATAGAAATAATCCAATAATAATGACAATCCAAATAGACAAGAGTAGGACAATAAAAGACACTTGAATGAAAGAAAGACAGGCGAAGCTTCGGTATAATCAAACTGAGCTTTACAATTAATCGATGTGAACATAAACTAACCGATACCAACAAAAAGGGAAAGGCAGAGGAGGAGTCTTGGGTCGAGGGACAATTAGTTTTTGTTATACTTTCTAGGGGGTTTTATAGGTCAGGTGGAAGTTATATTAATTTCAGGGCAGCTAAATTAATTACCTAATTAGAAACTATGATGTTTTCCTTTTCTTAATTTACTTCCTAATTTACAAAAATTAATAATCACATTAATTAGAATATGATGTTAGAATCCACCACGATTTAGTTTCCTCTAATTACTTTCCAATTCCGAATAGGAAATTCCCAAATCTGCTTCATGAAATAATATCATCATTAAAAAAATCTAAATACCGTTTTTCTATTGGTACAATACGTACCAGTATCAGTCATATATCGAATATCGTATCAGATTTACCACAACTATCAATATATATATATATATATATATATATATAAACATGAGAGAGAGAGAGAAAATTAACTTTTTTTCTTAAATATTAATATACACACATATATATATATATACCGGTACAAGCCGGTATTATCAGTATTAGCCAGTACGGTCAGTATCCAATCGGTATTTAGAACGATACGGCTTTAGAGGTATATAGTACTTTTTTTACGTCAAAACGATACGTATTGACTAATACCTTTTGGTACAATACAATACGGTATTAATAACCTCGGTCTAAACATCGGGTAACGTTCAGACAGTGTTCAGCTATTTTTTTTGCATAAAAACAATGCAGTTGCACATGTGATACTGATACCTGCTTGATGTTTTAAATATTAAAAAAAACTCTCATATCATATTAATAATTTGTCAAATAATATTTTATTTAGAAAACGGCTCGCGTTTCCAATTCTAGGAGTTCGTACTAGCAAAATCGAAACCTTAGATATACGTATAGAGTTTATTTGTCTGTATATGTATAAATTTATGTATACTATTTATATGAAATTTATAATTACGTAAATCTACATTACTTAGACCATGATAAAGCATGTTGTGAAGTCTTAATTTTAATCGGATGTTCGTTTAACTCGTACTTTGATTCGAAAGTTTTTCTAAGTGGGTTTGTCTAACTCAATTATTTGATTATTTTTTCGTTCTCCTATAAAAAAAATTATAATTTTTTGTCTTTCGTCAATTTTTGTAAATTATTAATTCGTCTTAACAAGATATTTCAAAAAAGTTACAAATAATTGATTAAATTTAAAAAAAAGTTCAAAAAAATCAAAAACTATGAGTTTTTTGTACTTATTCGCTCTCTTTAGTGACTTTTTTTAAGCTTTTGGATATAATTTTATACTTTTTTTAGATTTCTTTCATCGAGACAGACCAATAAATCACAAAAATTTGAGGCCAAAACAACAAATGCGATTTTTTTTCCTAGAGACGAAACGTGATTAAAAATAATCGAGTTAAGTTGAAACGAAAGGATAATAAAAAGTACTGTCTGAGAGAAAAATAGCGTGTACCTTACTTCATACCTGAAATTAATTTGGCTCCAAGTTAGTATGTGGGGAGCAAGCTTCCCATAGCGTCAAGAAATAACCGTCGCTACTCCTGAAGTCATGCATGAGCACTAGATGCCAAATCGAATAACGCGTATCAGGACCGAATCATGTAGAGGACATGTGCAAACAAACGTGTCAATACCCAATACACATAATCATGTACTATATAAAAGAAGACATCAAATAATAAAAGAAATTGAAGGCATACCTAAATCCATGTCTGTGAAGTTAAACTGTGTATTTTCGTTTGTGAACACAACCATTTATATATTTTTATTTCTCAAAAAAAAAAAAACCCTTTTATTTGATTTTAAATTAAATAATAAAATAAAATAAAATATACAGGATAATGTCAACATTAATACATACCCACCCAATATGAAAAGTCAAGAGACCTTGGTACACTGAAATTGCAATACCAATTAAAGGGTAAGTCTCCAAGTCCGTGAGGCAACACCCAATTCTAGAAACTTTTTTCTCGTATATACCCTTTATAGGGAGTACATATGCGCTACAAGAATCATATTTTTTAATAAATTAAAATATTCAGGCTAATTTATATGTACATCGACTAATTTTTGTAGGACTAATTCTATAATTCATTAACGAATGGTCTAATTAAAATCAGAGTAAAGTCTTGTATCGGCTGGCGATCCATAAGAATTAATAGCACTCCAAATGTTTCGAACCTGAAATCTTAAAAAAAATCAAATTCTAACTCCCAAATCTTAAGTACCAGGTCAACTCTTGGGGACCCAATAAAAATAATGTTATTGACACTCTCCATAGATCATATGTAAGACAAATTGAGGCAGTTATTGGGAAACCAAAACAGCAAAAAAGTTACATATAGGAGCACAAACGAATTGATCCGAGCTTTATATTATGCGAGCTCAGCTCGTTTTAGTAGTTGAGAATTTAAGCTCGATTCAAATACTAAACAAAGGCCTATGTGGTTGAGCTCGGTTCAAATACTGAATAAGGGTCTATATGGTCTGAATGTGTTATTATATTATTGAACAATGAAGTCTTTTGTCGAATTTAACTTATTTTAGTCCATTTGAATTAAATTATTTGAGGAGAGTAGTGCCCAACAATTAAAACTTTTCCCCTTTGACTTGGAAAAAAAATGCAATGAAAAAGACGATGCTACCCTTGAATGTGGAAAAGAATATACACATATATTATGTGACTACAAGGGCAAATAAGTAAGTTCAAAACCTCTAATAATTACAACCCAACAACCCTTAGGCCGGTTGACGAAGATCCAAACATGTCATAGGGAAGATTAATTTAGTCTGAATTAGCTATCCTTGTAGAAGTAAAGAGTGCAGGTAGAATTACAAGCCAAATAGGTCATTTTAAACAAGTCAACTTCGTACGTACGTATGAGTTGAGATTATCTATACAAGCCAAAAACTTTGTCAGAGTTCAACTTGTATAGTAAATAAACCAAGTCATTTCAACTCGTTAACAAATTAAGCCTCGGATTATTCACAAACAGCTCGATTCTTTTGTAGTTCTAATCATGGAGGTAATTCTCCCGTCAAACCATCATATTAAAAAGTAATAACTCTACTCAAGAATCATCAACCATTCAAACTCAGGATCTTTATAACTGAGTTAACAATTCAAATCACTTGCACCTGTTTAATTATTTAGTTACTACCCACTAGGGGGTGTCTTTATGCATGGGCTTCTACCCCAGAATTGAAGGGCACACCCTACTTGCATGATTTGACAACCCCTTTGATGTAACCATTAAATTACTAGTATATTCCCTAAGGTGCACTGTCCATCTGCATGTCCCCTAACTCCTATACAAATAAAGTATTTATTTGCTTTTTTTTTTTAAAAGCTACAATTTCGTGACTTGATTATTCAATTATTTAAGTTCAATTTTTTTAAATTATTCGATATTAATGATGTTGTCTTTTTTGTTATTTTATAAATTAATCATTCGTCTTGACGAAAGCACTCTAAATTATAATTAAAAGTTGTAAAAAATTCAGAAAAATATTTTTAACATTTTTTGTGTTGTGTTATTTGAATTTTTTTAATTTTGATACATATTTTTATACTTCTAATTCCTCTCGCCGAGCCGAACAAGAAAACGTGAAAATATTATCATTGGAAAGGTCCTAACTGTCTAAAACATAACAGGATAAGCCTCATTAAAAATTTCAGCTACTAAACTAATGTTGCATTTGCCGTATTTGTTCTAATTGTATTATTCGATTATTGAATTATGAAGTCTTTTGTAGAGGAGTGTGTTAATCAATAATTAATGTTTGTCTCTTTTTGACTTGTAAAATAAATATAACAAAAAAGACAATTCTGCCCTTTGAATATTGAAGTACAATTAATCTAGTTCGGTTGGTACAACAAGGGTATATACGTAATTTGAAAACCAACCTCCCAAAATCCCAGCAACCTTGGGCCGGGTTGAGGCTTATCTAGGAAAATCTCTAGGAACAATAATTTAGTTCAGAGGTGTATTATTAAAATTTAAACTAGAAAATAATACAATTCGAACTTGAAGTAAAATGAGTCCATTGATAGCATCAAAGGGTCAAGTTGGTAAGCTAGGTTGGGGTCGGGGTGAGATTTAGGGGACGGATGTATAACAAATATGTTGTGCGTTAAAGCGATATAGGCTCTCCCATTCTGTTCGGTTGAGGATTAACCGTGTTGATGCATTGAATAGGCGTGGGGCTAAAAAAAAGGAGGCATTTTAGGAAAGGAGTGGTTGGCTAAGAGTTAATTTGTTATAACCCTAATTTCGATCAAAAGGGTAATATCTTCCTTGCTTTGTCCAAATTGAGTTGATGTGGAAGTTGTATTTTGTCTCCCTTTTTAAGCTAAATTTCACCACCCACAATTGTTAGGAGGCCAACAATATTAAAGGGAAGGCAGACTGAAACTCCACTAATGAAACCCTAGTTTAAAAATACTCCTCTAGTTATGTGACATTTCAGTTGGGCTGTAGTGACAACAACGAGGTCAAGTGTTCATGCGAGAGTCTCGTTCAACACTCGAATGAATAATTGAGAGTTTTACATCGCTTGGTAGATAGAAAATTCAGTTCTATATATTATAAATCATGGACCTTCAACAACGTTTTTTAAAATTGTGAGGACGGCAAAATCGAATAGAACTTTATATAAATAAGCGTGTTCGTCTTACACCAATGTATGGATGATAGATGACTTACATGAAAGTCCATGAGGGTTTGAGCGACCAAAAAGAACAATATTATACAAGGCGAGAGCGGAATTGTTAATCTAATAATGACTATATGTTTTCTTTTAATATTAAAGGGTAAAAATATATTCAAAGAGTATGATAACGTGAAATTATACCAAGCAAAAAGTCTTTATAATTAATTTTGCAATAATTTAACTTCTTGATATATATATCAGTCACAAAGTTATCAATCTTATACTGGCAAATGTACTATTTTTGTTACTAGTATGGTACATATTAATACCGGTGTGTACGAATTTATCGCATAAAATATTATACAACTTTCAAATAATATTATTTAACACAAAATCATATTGGACATATAAAATAAAACCTCACAACTTAAAAACACATCATCAAATATAAAAGGAAATAGTTTTAATCTCAATTTATGTATAATTATCAAAAAAATCAATTGAAAATTTAAAAAAAAAAATTGTACAACTCAACAGGATATAACTAGGAATAACCAGATACGATGATGAGAACAGTATAAAAATAAGCCAATAATATCGTTATGAGACTGATTCGTACGAAATTAATAACTTTGATGAGCAATAATTGGAAGATAAGGTGAATTACTAGGATAGTGCTGACATAGTCAAAGCTACAATAAGTCAGTGGATATGGATGCTCACAATGCTCCCAAAAAACTGGATGATCTGAGGCCCTGATTTCCTTGATCTGAAATAGGTAATAGCGTATTTTATGCATAGTTGACCCATTCTTCAAGCTGTTTAGAGCTGTCATTATTTGATAATTAATTAGCAAGTCTTAATATTTTATTTTTGGGTAAATTACGCTGACCCTCCTTAGTTTCTTATAAATACACTGACCTCCACTGCAGTGTGACAAATTACTCTGACTTTTTTTGCTTTTGAAATTATTATGCAGTTACCTCTTATATCGTTTAGAGTCAGTCAAACGTCGTTAGTTAAGCTATTAAAAATTTAAGTTAAAAATTTTTTTCAGCAAAAAAAACTGCAACAAAATTCCTATCAAGTTCGATACAACATATACTAAATTTAAAAAAAAAAAAATTTAAACCACAGTTTGAATTATTGCCTAAGATAAAAACTTTGTGAGAGTTTTGATTTTTGAAAAACTTCAAAAATTGAACGTGATAAGGATTATATTGTCATTCGTTTGGTAGATAAAAAATCTCGAACCTGAAATTTTTGGCAAACGACGTTTTGTCTGATTTTAGAGGTAGGAGATGTAACTACATCATGGGTGCCTAACATTCTAACAAGATACAGCTATACAGAGAAGTCGTATCTAAATGTGGCAAAATCAGTGTCGGACAACCAGTTGTATTTTTTAGCGAAAACCAACCGATCTTTCAACCAATTTCCCTAAAAATTGTACATGTGGTTCTCTCCATATGAGACTCACACCATTTGTACGAGAGACAACTTCTAAATCATAGACATTCGACGATAGAGGAGATCACTAATTGCATAATAGTCTAAAACAAAGGAGGTAGGAGTAATTTTTCAAACCACATATAAGTCAATGTATTTTTCAAAAACTTCAAAGGAGGTTAGTGTAATTTACCCTTTATTTTTTTTAAGTTTTTTGAATTGCATCAATAAAATAATTCTCATCGGACCCAACTAGCCTAACCAATCATTCATTTGTCGTTGATTGAATAAAAAACAAACTCTCTTCAAGACCTTAGTGGGTAAAGAACACATTGTTCCTCAATCTTATCCCTTTATAAATCTTAAAATTGCAGTGAGTGTTGACCATTAAATATAAAAAAAAAATACCTCTTGAAAACTACCAAAAACTATTATAAATACCAAGTTGCCTCTTTCATTTTTTTTCTTGGTATGTCTCTCTTGCTGTCTCTTTCGCTCATGCACACATAGTCTTTTGGAGAGAGACAGAGAGAGGGGAAGATACCAAAAGAAATAAAAAGGGGATCTTTTGGAGGAGAGGGTGAACCAATGGCAGGAGCAGCATTTGGCAACGGGGAAGATGGGAAAAGAGCTCATCTTTATGAGTATAGAATCACTGGTTATTTCATATTTGCTTGTGTTGTTGCAGCTTTAGGAGGGTCTCTCTTTGGTTATGATCTTGGCGTTTCTGGTGAGTTTTTTTCTTGATTTTCTGATCTGGGTAGTATTCATTTTTTTGATTTGAAACATATACTGATGTGGGTATTGTTCGTATAGTATTATTGATCATATATTGATATGGGTTATATATACACACACATATATCATCAGAAATCTAAATTAGAGTTCAATACCAACAATGGGTTAGTGAGAATTTGCAAGAAAAATGTTTCATCTTTGTTTGGAGTTAGGTTTCCAGAGAAAACAAGGAAGATGGGAAAATAAATGTTTTTTCTTTTTGAACTTGATAAAATGCCAAAAGAGACATCATCAAAAAGAAGAAACTAAATTCATAGGAGGATAAGAAATTCAATTTGGATTCAAAACATCTTTATGAGAGGCCATTGCGATTCAATTAGCTGCTTTATTTTTCATTCTTCGGGACTACTTAAACAAGAGGGATGCCTCCAATCCCATGGATCAAATATCTAATATCATTGCAGCACATTCTCAAGGTGGATCATCTTTGGACACACATAGCAAAATCTCGGCCTTTGCGATTCAATTAGCTGCTTTATTTTTCGTTCTTCGCGACTACTTAAACATGAGGGATGCTTCCAATCCCAATATCTAATATCACTGTAGCATATTCTCATGGTGGATGATCTTGGGATACAAACAGTAAAATGGCAGCCATGTTATCAGAGAAAAAAGTTCCTGTTCAAAGCCATCCATTTATGACTTTTGAAAGCATATTTGTTTGTTCCTGGTCCTCTTTTTCCAGCAACAAGACAAATTGGCATGACTTTCTTCCATGATTTACTTGCCATTGGAGCCCTATTTTCCTATTTTATTTGATGATAAATGTAAAATAATGTGAACCACGGGCTTCAGAATTTCCACAATTATTATATCATTGCTGTGAAAGAGATGTGACTTGTAAAATCTGATTCAAAGTTCCAAAATTTCGGGTTTAAAATAGCGAAATTATCCTCACTGAATGATACTGAAAAACTCATCATTTGACATCCACACACACACGTGGAAATCCTGCTAAAATCTTCCCATTCACACACACAGCTTTCACACATGGGATGGATTCTCAATAGATTTTTCCATATTGTTTGCAGGTGGAGTGACCTCCATGGATGATTTCTTGAAGGAGTTCTTTCCGAAAGTGTACAGAAGGAAGCAAGAAAATCTCAAAGAGACCGATTACTGTAAATATGACGACCAGATTCTCACGCTTTTCACTTCCTCCCTATACTTTGCAGCCCTTGTCTCAACATTCGCAGCTTCACACGTTACCAGAAAGAAAGGCAGGCGAGCTAGCATCCTTGTCGGATCAGTTAGTTTCTTTTTGGGAGGAGTTGTCAATGCCTTCGCAATGAACATTGCAATGCTGATCATTGGGAGAATTCTCCTCGGTTTTGGGATTGGATTCGGTAACCAAGTAAGCCCAATCACAAAAGAAACGAATGCACAAACAAACTCCTTTGTTGTTTTTTCTTGCTATTCACATCTGTTTTATTGTTCTTGTGGTACAGGCAGTTCCTTTGTATCTTTCAGAAATGGCACCAGCAAAAATCCGAGGAGCAGTTAACCAACTATTTCAACTAACAACCTGCATTGGGATTCTTGTAGCCAACTTCATTAATTATGGAACTGAGAAGATCCATCCTTGGGGATGGAGACTGTCTCTCGGTTTAGCCACAGTCCCTGCAACTTTGATGTTTGTTGGTGGACTTTTTCTTCCGGAAACCCCCAATAGTCTCGTGGAACAAGGCAAATTAGAAGAAGGTAGACAAGTACTGGAGAAAGTGAGAGGTACCAAGAATGTGGATGCAGAATTTGCTGATCTGGTTGATGCTAGCACCGCAGCACGGGCCATAAAACACCCGTTCAGGAACCTCTTCAGGCGTAAAAATCGCCCTCAGTTGATAATTGGAGCTCTGGGAATCCCTGCTTTCCAACAGCTCACTGGGAACAACTCCATACTCTTCTATGCACCAGTGATATTCCAGAGCTTGGGGTTCGGCTCAGGAGCGGCTCTATATTCATCTACCATCACAAGCGCCGCACTGGTAGTTGCTGCATTGATATCAATGGCATTGGTTGACAAATTCGGTAGAAGGGCTTTCTTCTTGGAAGCCAGTGTTGAAATGATAATCTGCAATGTAAGTTCTGACACACCGCACTTCCATAGAAGTTATAGATCTAAAAAAAAGAATTCACCTTTCACAGCACTGCATTCATCCTAATAGATTGTTATCCCCATTCCTAACGAATACCCGTGATTTTGCCAGCATGACGCTCTGGACACTTTTCTTGAAAAATAAACTGAAATGAGCGGTTAACTGGTCCCAGTACTATCAGAAGTTCATGCCAGCATGACATTCCGAATGAATGTGGTGCCACTAAAACAATGTCTTTCACGTTTTTCTTGTAAAGAATTTGGGCATTTTGTTGTTTTTCCGACTTCCATATGATGTTTTCTGCTAGAACTGATATGAATGTTCAAACGGTTTGCATACTTACCGTTGAGTGTTTGATCTGCTGCAGGTGGCGGTGGCAGTGACTTTGGCTCTGAAATTCGGTCAAGGAGTCGAGATCCCACAAGAGATTGGCATCTTCCTGGTAATAGTAATTTTCATATTCGTCTTGGCTTACGGAAGGTCATGGGGTCCTTTGGGATGGTTAGTTCCGAGTGAGCTTTTTCCCTTGGAGACAAGATCAGCTGGGCAGAGCATGGTGGTCTGTGTCAACATGATCTTCACGGCTCTCATAGCACAGTGTTTCCTCGCGTCTCTCTGCCACCTTAAATACGGAATCTTCTTGCTGTTTGCGGGCTTGATTTTCATTATGGCTGCCTTTGTCTTCTTCCTCTTGCCAGAAACGAAGCAAGTCCCGATAGAGGAGATACATTTCTTGTTCGAAAACCACTGGTTCTGGAAGAGATACGTGTGCAGTGACGATGATGAGAAGCCTGCAGGGCAGGAACACTGAAATCTTATGGGCAAAAACCAGTTTGGGGAAACAATTTCACTTGCTTCTAGAACTGATTCAATACATGTTAAATGAATCAACTCTATTTTGTTCTTGGGGGAAATGTGTATTCTTTTTATTTTCACATTACTTTGAATACTTGCGGGAAATTAAAAAGGTGCACAAATTGTTCATAACATGGGTTTGTCTTGTTTTTTGCTGGTTTGATTGTGATTTGTGGTTGACAAACAGCTGAAGCGACGACGGAGATTTAGACCGGAAAGTCTAGGATGACATATGAATGAAGGAACAACATTGATTCAGATTAGGATGTACTACTCCAAACCTACAAATTTGAAAATTTTCTTTTAACTCGAATAAAAAACTAAAGCGAAAAGTTATGTTTGAGAGTGATTTATTTTTTTATTCGAAAAATAATGCAACCTTTTAAAATGACTAAATTCAAAGGGAATTTGGTTGATTGGGTTAGTCAGCTTTGTGGATCTTGTCCAAGCAAAAATGCCATAGATAGGTCTCTTCGCAGAAGAGGCTATGATGAGATTATGCAACTCCTTAAAGTTGCTTGTAATGTGTGGGGAAGAGGAAATATGGTTAGGGGTTGTTCTGAGGACAGATGTGGGTGGTATGGAGGTAGAGACGGCGACAGACGCCACAGAGGCGAGGCCATGGAGGTTGCTTGATGGTGTACGCGAGACGGTGACAATAACGGTAGACATGAAGTTTAGAGTGGATCCAGTCAATGGATCAGTTCTGGCCAGCGATTGGGTTGATGAGGTAAATTAGTTTTTGTAAGTAACAACACTAGAAGGGTTCATATTTTCCCTTCAAAGGTATCTATATGACTTTCTCTTCTAATTATATTGATTTTATTTTTTTATGAAATATGAAAACTTTTTTTGCCGATAAAAAAAATATAGGCAACACCGTTTATAACTAAATCCTTTCACTAAGTACTTTCTGCCCTTTTCTTATGTCGATGCAATCTGCCAGACTTCAAAATGGCTATTGGAATCAGAAACCAAAGCAGGGTTAAGAAAACTATGAGCAATAACAATTAGGTGCAATACCTGCACTGTATTTATACAAGAGAATTCAGAAACCAGAAACCAAAACTTTAATCCCTGCAACCAACGGATAAACCCCACATTGGTTTGGATACGATTCCCGAATCCTGGTCAGGAAGGCCCTGCAAAAGATGGAGAAGGCCGTTGGAAGGCCTATAGGGATCGACTAACGCACAAAAACTCGAGTATTTTGAAATTTTGCCGGTGCGTGTGTGGATCTTGAGGATTATGGTTACGCTAGTAGCTTAGCGAGTTCATCTACCCCGAGGCTGCCCGGTGGAACCTCATTTAGATATTCGCGCTTTATACCCTTCATTCTTCGATTTATAGATGACCTCTTCTTCTCACTTCCTTCCTTCTCTGAAACCATGACTTCTTCCTTAACTGCCAGATCTTCAGTTTTTGGCTCCTCCAATTTCCGAACTGCCACCTTCTTACGTCGGTGCCTGAAAACTGGCCCCGGTGGAGCAGATTGGGAAAGTGCAACTGCTCTCCTATAAACAACATCGGCATCCAAACTGGAATCATCCAGAACTGTTGCTCTCCCACACTCAATAGCTTCCTTCCAAAGGGCTAAAACTTCCTCTGTCCAAGGTGAACTCAAACTTGTCGGTTCATCGAGATTTTGCAACGTGTCTGGTGAATCTTGAAGCTCGTTGCAAGTTGGAGGAACCAAAGACAAAGGCTTTTCTAAATCGATAGAATCGCTGACAGATGTGATGGTTGCTTCATCATTATCAGAACCGGTTGTACGCAATACGATTTTGCCTCCATGGCTCTCACTCAAACCATCAGGGGCATCATAACCACGGCCGTCAACTGTTGATGGGGTATTGCTTCCAGAAACATCAGTCTCATTTAACAATGAAGGAGAAACTAGGGATGACGTATCAGGTAAATGATTCTCAGCCTCCATGCTTGTACTGTTGGCCCCCAATATCTGCACATCTCCATTGCAAATGGGAGAGGTGCTTGAGCTGAGTGTCTCGATACATGTAAGCCCTTCCGATAGAATAGGTGATGCAGTTACCATTTCGCCTTCTAAATGTGGTGAGATGGAAATTGCACCATCAGTTTCTGAATTCGAGCAAACATCAATTGCATTGGAGACTGAACCAGAAACTAGAGATGACGCATCATTTAATAGAGGGAAATGATCCTCAGCCTTTGTGCTTGTACCTTCACCTTCCGCAACATTCGTATCTTCACTACAAATGGGAGAGTTGCTTGAACTGAATGTTTGGAGACTCGTAAGTGCTTCTGGTTTCGGAATAGATAATGCAGTTACCACTTGGCCTTCTAAATCTGGTGCGTTGGAAATTACTCCATCAGTTTCTGAATTCTTAGCGTCAGAAACATCTACCAGTTGAGGGAGGGACGACTTCCAATCTCTTCCTCTCCACATGAGTATGTGCTCACGTTCAAATGAGATTAGCACACACGGAACGAGATCCTGCAATTAAGAAAGCTGTTGATATAAACATTGTGGTAAGACAACTAAAGTAAGAATAACACGTCTACAACTTTACCGTACCTTGAGTTTGGCACCTATTTTACGGTAGTCATTCGCATTCATCCCTTCACAATTAATACGCACCAACTCACATGCTTCAAATGCCTCTTTGACATTTTTCACTAGGTCACAATAAACTCCGTTTTTCCCTATAAGACAAACAAAACTCTGGATTAGCAGGATAGTTCCGAGTAGTAATCTGGAACAAGCTTCATCTCTTAATGTAACATGAACTCGGGGGAAAAGACACAAGCATACCAAGCTTGCATATTGGAGTTAGTTTGCGCCCCTTATCCCGCATTTCTCTGGCTTCTTCCACTGTGAGGCCCCCTGGGGCCCTCTCAATCAACCTTGGATATACAGGAGTAATTGGTTTCCACAACATAAGAGGAAACTGTGGCCGAGTTTTATAGTTGTAATTTCTACCGCGAAATAGGTATATTATCCCTCCTCTGCTATATATGATTTTCCCTCCAGTTTTCTCCTGCATGAAAAGATTTAGACAAACAGAGACTTTTCAAAGTGCAACGAAAACAAATAAAAGAAAAAATGCGCTGCATGAATGATTACTTCTCCAACAAGACTCCTCTAGAATAGAAGCAGGCGTGTCAGCCATTTTCTGGGCAATGTGGTCGAAAGTCCTAATCGAGAAAGGTGACCATCCTAAGAAGCCAGTAACTGGCTTTTCATGGATAAATTTAGACAGCAATTTGAGGATATACATATGGAAATTATGTCGGCAGCAACAATTGGTAAAAGCTGGGGCAGATAAATGGAGTTCATTGTCAGATGCTAAGAAATCAAGTTCAATGAACATGGCAAATGTTCAAATGCTTTAGTAGTTGGATTCTGTTAGGTTTGGCTCTTCTTTGGGTTGACCGAGCCATCGCTCAATGATTGTCCCTTTCGTTTTTTCTCTTCCTTGATTAGATAGGTTGTGCCCCATCGACAAAGGTACTTAAACTGCATCAACCACATAAGCAGGACAGGAGTTCCTTAAGCTAGGGCAGACTACGTACTTCCTATGTCGCAACAAAAAAACAGCATACGAAAAAATGTAGCCAAGATGAAAATAACAAAAGTCAAGGAACAAGGACCGTGTCTATTCTGTAAAGGTAAAGAAAACACAGTTCAAATCGAAGAGACCAACCTCTAATTGCTGCCGCACATTGTCCATGTCAACTGTACAGACCCCTAAACATTTTATCTTACACACCCTCTTCCTCTTCCAAAGTGCGTGAATGTTATCCAACATGTTGTGCGTCAAGCCATCTCTTCCTAAAAAGAGAAACCATGATTAATGCTTCACTACCCTATAAGTTTGCATCAAATTACACATTCCAAGCAGCCAGTCACTATATTAACCTGCAATAAAACGTTTTTGAAAAAAGTCTGCTGTAGCAAACCAGAATGCAAATTTTACAATAAATACTGATTACTCATCACATAACAAATAAAGTACCTTTTTCTTAAGAGAAAAATATGTCAGAATCGATGAATATCCATATACAAATTTTACAACTCACGGAGACTACTCATTGCATCAATAGGAACCACAGACAAATCAGAACCCAATGAATATGTTAAGGAATACCCAGTCTCAAATTTTAACAGCCAACCTATCTGTCTTCTTCGCTACCTCTCAACATATTAGATGATGCATAAGAGCTTATCATAGTCGATTCCTGAATCATTACAATACAAGACAAAGCCATTTGGTTCTAGGATGAAATATACCAGAATCAATGAGATTGCACATTCAAATTAAACAACTCATGCATCAGTTGTAATGACATATGAATAAGAAGAGAAACAATGTACAAACGCATTCGCA
This sequence comes from Arbutus unedo, assembly GCA_014822125.1. NCBI lineage: Eukaryota > Viridiplantae > Streptophyta > Magnoliopsida > Ericales > Ericaceae > Arbutus > Arbutus unedo. The sequence goes on along the minus strand of JABCMJ010032854.1, from coordinate 7,961 downwards.
TTTCAAATACACCACTACACCAGCAGTTCGCATTGAGTACACGATGCATAGCAGCTAGTCCTTAAGAACCTGCAAACTTTTTAGTAAAAATATTCTCCGGTTGTGGCAAACCCTATGCAAAGTGTATAATTCACCGAGATTATTCAAAGAATCAATGGAAATTGCATCTGGGTAAGAGCAGAATTAATATACAAAGGCATTCCCATTTTCCCGCTTCACCAATTACAGAACACATGGCATCCCCACAAACTGAAATCTATGAAAGCATCTCCACCCATCACTCAAATCTTCCCTCAAATTCAAATTCAAGCAAAAGAAATCCTTAAAACTCTGTATACTCCTTAACTCAAACCTATATCACAATTCACACCCATAATAAAGCTTTTACTCAAATTTCATCTTGGATTTAAGAGCCTCCAGAAGCCCTACTCAAATTTGACCAAATGTAGAAAACGCTGAAGATGGTCCAACACAACCAAGAATATACACACACAAGAGTAAATTGAAAAATTAGAGCATACCCATGTTCAATTGCCGCCTGGTTTTCTTACACGCCATCACCATCTCATCAACTTCCTCCTTCGTCAGTGGCTCCCCCAACACCTCCTCCCTTGACCTCACATACTTGGGACCCGACCCAGGCAAGAATGGACCTGGCGCCTGCACCGGCTTCACCCCCTTCTTCCCCGCCGGAGGCAGCCGAAACGAATCAAATTCCAACTTCTTCTTTCCTGGAGGCAGCGGCTTTCGTCCCGTCCACGGTCGCGGCATCGTGCTCGGCCCAAACGGCGCCACCGGCGGCTCACGCAGGTGTAATGGCTTTACTTTTGGTGTCTCAGTGTAACTATGCTGAAATGCAAACGGAGCATTCGGAAGAACATACGAAACGCCGTCCTCCGAGACTCTCACGCCCGTCTCAGCCTTTGCAGCATCGGTGGGAACTCTGATAGCCTTCCACCAGCAAGAAGATTTTTCTCATCGTAACATTATCCGGCATATCTCAAAAAAAAAAAAAAATTCCAAAGTCTTTCGATTGTAAAGAGAGAGAGAAAAGAAAAGAATTTGATGAGATTTTAGTGAGAAACAAAATGGGGCAATAAGAATCTTTCTTTTTTCTTTCATTTCTCATCCTTTCCCACCCTTTCTCTCAATCCAAAGAGCTGTAAATCCTAAATTATCGGAAGGTATAACTTCCCTTGATTCTTTGCAAGTTTGGTCTTTCAATAAAGGTCTCATTTACCGCCGGAAAAAAACTAATTTTCCGCCGGAAAAAAACTAATTTTGGGAGATATAGCCACTGATGAACACATGGATTGAGCATATCAAAAGCAAAACCTTAAACTATATAAAGAAAGAGAAAAAGAAATCGAACAACCTTCGAAATACGGCGAAAAGCGGGGTGGGTGTTTCTAGGGGTTTTGGAGTAAGATTTGTTGCCGGTATTTGAAGGGCGGGACGGGGAAGATGGCACTCCGGTTGATTTGAAGGTTCCATTCGTGGTCTTGTTGGTAGCATTGTCGCCGGAGTTGAAGCGCTTGAGGTGGCGGAGTTCGTCTTCGATTGGATTCTGGGTGCGCTCCTGGCGGATGAACTTTTCGGCGTTGGTGGCGGAGTTCCAGCGCGAGAAGCGGACTTCTGTGGCGGGACGGTGGTGGGTTGGGTTCGGTGGCGCCAAAATTGGGAACTGGATTAGGGATTTCAATGTCATTTTTCGTGATTTCTTCACACTGTAATCTTCTGAAACTGTTGCGAAGGGAAAAAAAAAAATGCAAAATTGAGAGCGTGTCGTTGACGACCAACTTCACGAAGTGGATAACATCAACGTTCTGTGAAACAACAATTACCGACATTTTTTACTTCTTTTTTTTTTTTTCTCGCAATATGTTTTATCGTTGACAGATTTTAAAAAAATTGAAGAGAGGGCTGTGAGGTGAAGAGAAAAAGTGTTTTCTCAGCATGCAAAAATATGAGTTATAAAATAAAATTTCATTAGTATTATTATTTTTAAAAAATATGTATTTTCATAGCGCGTTCCTAATTACAAATAATACGTCAAATTCTATCTTAGAGATCTGGTAAATCTCAAACCACGACCTTTAATTATAGAATAATTTCTGATGATAACCATGTTATAATCGAAGAATCTCAATTTTTAAAAAATGCATATGAAAGCGTCTAAAGTTTTGCTCAACTTAGAACAAATTGATTGATGATTGCTTTTTTAACTTATCGATTTCGACCTATACTTTAATTAAGATGTCTTCCTTTTGAAATGAAAATAAAAAAGAAATTTAACCGAGTCTCTTAATAGACTACGCCTATAACTTGTGAAAAAAGTGACCTTTACTAAAGGGACATTTTTCTTTGAATGAACAAACTTAAAGACGTTGGAATCGGTAAGCTAATGAAGTAAACACGAATGCGAGTTACTTTTATTACTCGGCTTCTTTTACTAAACAAGTTTCCACCAGAGGAACAAAGAAGGAGGGGGAGTAGAGGAGGGAAGTTACTTCTTTTTGTTGGAAGAAACTTTATTTGGAATTAGACCCACAAAATACTAAAAATTATTCGGCCAATAAATTAATTATTTGTATAATATTTTATGCGTAAAAATAATATTGTTTTTACACGAGCAGACGCCATTCCCCTCTGCTTGGGAGAACATCACGTTTTGGGGAAAACACGTGTTTTCATAGCACGTTCCTGCTCGAAGGCGCATTGTAAGTTGAGGACGACGTCTTCTTCCCAAGAACGTCTTCTCAAGATCTTAAATCGAACGGGCCACTTCAGTCTCTGTACTGGGGGTCTTTCAGTCTTCAAATTCTCTTCTCCATTCTCAGGTAACACCAGCTCTCTTACTGTTTACTATTTTCACATTCTTGCTCATCGTCAATTTATATTTTGGTGTTTGTCGAGTAAAGATCTCCTTTTCCCTTTCCACTGAATCAAACACGAGAATAAATTTCGAAAATCATTAAGTCTTTTACTCATGATTTCCCTGGAATTTTGATTTATTGTTTAAGGCTTCCGTATGCTTACTGGGGATGAAATATGAATGCCCACTTTGTTTAAAGGGGTTGAAGATTGATCCAGGATTAGTTCAGACATTTCTACTGCTTTTTATCTAGGAAATTCTGGGTTTTTAGTATTTTCTTTGAATTACACGAAGACATTTATTGTATTTGTAATCAACTCCCGTGCCTCAATGCATTTCGGGGATAATCAGCTAGCTCTGGTTCGAGTGGCATTTCACCCCTAATCGTGCGACTCATAGTTTCACACAAGCTTCATCCTGTTCATGGGTAGATCACCCAGGTTTGGGTCCATAAGTTACTATTGCGACTCGCTTTGGCTACGGCTTTGGTGGGTTCCGTTAACCAAGTCACTGCCTTTGAGTCGCCGGCTCATTCTTCAACAGGCATGCAGTCAGAGCGGCTTCAATGCTACGATGTCGGTTAATTTTGCTCAACTTCTTTTGGATTCTTGAATGCAGGTGTTAACTGGGTACATGGCATGAGTTCAGGCCTGTTTTATGTCTGGGGCACCTTGGATCTTCCACTAAATTTTCTTGCCGACCTACTCGGTATGAAACATTGCTAAATCATTCGGATTTATGTTTAGATGTTCACCTCGGTTAGCTTCAAATGACGGGTTAGTTACTAAGGTTGCCAAAATCAATATGGGAATTTCAGTAAGTCGATCCAAAATTTATGTCATAGAGTTAAAACTCTTTGAACTCATTGTATTTGCTTTACTCCAGGAGATGGCATGACACCCTAGCATCAGATCTTTGATCTCCTTGTCACCACGAGACTGTACGTGCGCTAGTTAATTGATCATTGCTGACTTGAACTATGGAAGTTGGAGTTCAACTTCAGAGGCTGTGTCATGTACAAATTCAGAGGCTCCTCTTTGTCATAGGAATAATAGGCTGTGTTGCTGTTCTGGTTCAGTTGTTAGAGTTTCCGTACGAAATTTATACATCAGCACTATCACATGAAACTAAGGGTTCAGGTTTCGTGACAGTTGAAAGTATGACCTATCAAAATAGTTCAAAATTACCTCGTATTGATGCAGTCCAACGTGGTCCCGTGGGATATGTTAAGGAATCGGATAAACCATCAAAGACTAGTACTTTTTCCATGGTTGAGGAAGTTCACAATCTATCTGGTACCGAGACTCCCGGGATCTTGTCAATAAGAACTGCTATAAATAAGATAGAAAAATTAGATGCAAAGTCAAGAACTCCACTGTCATCTATTGCAGGAGAAATATCTTCAGCACAGAATGAAACACAACTTGGGGAAACCCGGTCGAATGATGCAAATAATGAGCAGTTGCAAGTTGTTTCAGCATCTTGGAGCGATAATTCATTTGTGGCTGGCAATGCTATTATCAACAAGAGGGGGATGAAGTCAACATCAATATCCCAGATGACTATTTCACTGCTTCGGAGCTCTGATGCGTCTGAATCAATGGTATGGATTTGGACTATTAAGCTTTTTGTTTGAGCAATGAGGACAATTCATGTATTATAGGTTCTAGATTTCTTATGTTAATCGTTACAGAGGCCACAATGGTCTTCTCCACGTGATCGGGAACTTCAATTTGCAAGATCACAAATGGAGAATGCCCCTATCTTGAGGACCAGTCCGGAGCTCTATGCTTCTCTTTTTCGGAATGTCTCCGTGTTTAAAAGGTAACCCACTTAACCTGAGAAATATATGCATGCACGCGGAGATTGTTTTCTGTTACTCTGTAAATGGTTTGAGTTATGTATTGTCCTGAGGTGATCACTACCTTGGATGAGGATTGTCATGGTGTCATTAAGAAGGGTTAAAGATGTCAAACTCGTACTGATAAAATTTACGCATCTATGGACATTCACCCATTAGGCCCTATGAACAAAACCTGCCCTTTTCAGCCTTATTGAAATAGGGAAGCATTTGATGCTGCATAGGATACACAATACGTGAGACCAAGGTGAGATACTAAATTTGGAAGTAAAAAGGAAAAAGAAAAAAAAAAAAAAACAAAGAGGAGAGGAGAATTTGATGTTCCTTCATGGGTTTTTGCCACCAGTAAGCTTCGTCTATTATACGAAAAAAAAGAAGAGGAAGGCCATTAAACATCTTGATCAAAGATCATGGACGCGGACACGGACTTGGACTTGGACTTGGACCTCTAATGTATGCTTCCGTGTGGTAATCATTGCAGGAGTTATGAATTGATGGAACACATGCTCAAAGTTTATGTCTACAAGGAAGGTGATAAGCCTGTTTTCCATCAGCCACATTTGAGGGGAATCTATGCTTCTGAAGGATGGTTCATGAAATTGATAGAGGGAAACAAACAGTTTGTTACAAGGGACCCCCGAAAAGCTCACTTATTTTATTTATCATTTAGTTCACTAAAGCTAAGGAGTGCTCTTCAGAACGAAACGTCTCCCCGTCAGAAGCACTTGCAGAAATATCTGAAGAATTACACAGATAATCTAGCTAAGACGTATCGTTTTTGGAACAGAACTAAAGGAGCAGATCATTTCCTTGTTGCTTGTCATGATTGGGTTTGCTTCTAGCACCTTACTTCGGAATCTTTGTTCTTTTAATCTTCGTAAAGCTCAATCTTGACCATGTTTGGTAATTTGATTCTTATGAGGGTCCTATTGGTGCTATAATTTAGCAGTATCTCGGAGCTATAAAATTCCTCTTTAAGTTAAATTTCATCCCCATTTAGGGAAAGGACTTACCCATTTCAGCATTCCTAATGAAAAACCTGGATTTTGCAGGCACCTCGGATGACAAGGGAGAATGTGGGGAGTTGTATCAGAGCTCTCTGCAACACCAATGTTGCCAGAGGCTTCAGAATAGGCAAGGACGTATCTTTGCCGGTGACATATATACGCACTTCACAGGATCCCCATAAAGACCTTGGTGGCAAACCCCCTTCAGAGAGACCTATTCTGGCTTTCTTCGCCGGGGGCATGCACGGTTATCTTCGTCCTATGCTGCTGAAGTTTTGGGAGAATAAAGAACCCGACATGAAGATCATTGGCCCAATGCCTCGTGATATTGAAGGTACCGCGAAATGTATTTTGGTGATTTTATCCTTCAAAACCGGTGTTTTAGCTTGGAGTTTTAGGCCCCATTTGTGATATCTGAAAGGCTAGTTTCTTTTCCGAATCTTCTTATCTTTATTCTACTTATTTTGGTGAAAATTTTCTACATTTTCGGTTCATCTTGACTAGAAAAATTGAAAACGTACGTAATCCATGATTGTTGCATATTTTGGATTTCTCTATTCAAGACAAATTAGAAAAGAACTTTTTTCGACAAAAAGCTGAAGATGTGGACATAAGAGATTCCAAAAACAAAGTTGGCTTTTTAGAGAGGGCAAACAGGGCTTTAATGAGATTTTTTGCTTTCCATTTATATTGTATAAACTTCTTAACTATTTGAGGGAGACATATTGCAGTAACACAATTTTGCTCTACTCCATAATTGTTCAGGTAAAACAAAATACAGAGACTATATGAAAAGCAGCAAGTATTGCATTTGTGCAAGGGGTTATGAAGTCCATACGCCCCGAATTGTTGAAGCAATATACTTTGAGTGTGTGCCGGTGATCATATCAGATAACTATGTGCCTCCATTCTTTGAAGTACTGGATTGGGAGGCATTTTCCATTTTTGTTTTGGAGAAGGATATCCCAAACTTGAAGAATATACTTGTCTCTATTCCAGAAGAGAAGTACATTGCAATGCAGCAAAGAGTGAAGATGGTGCAACGGCATTTTCTTTGGCACAAAAAGCCCGTGAAGTATGATTTGTTTCATATGATCCTTCACTCAGTTTGGTATAATAGAGTTTTTCAGGTAAGGCTTTAGACGGGGAGGCAAAAATTCTGCACAAAATAACAGACATGTAAAAACATTGCAAACCCGAAGGCAAAACACTGTCTTTTGTGATTGTCATTGGTGGGGTTGAAGAAATAAGGAGGGCTGGGCATCATGGTGAAAAGTTGGATCTTCATTGGGACTGTTTCGGTGTATATAAGTCTATCGATCCACTGACTGTTCCCAACCAAGTGATGGCCCGGATTTACAGCAATGCCTTTGGAATGTGTGATTCTGAGGTACAAGTTGATCCAACGTTTTATGACTTTTCTGTTGCGCGTCATTGATATAATCAGAATCATCATATCCAAGATTTGTAATGTAAGGAAAACGCAGCAGCAATTTTACTTCGGCGTTTCAGATTTCCTCGGATGTAAGATTTTGGTACATTGCACGTGCTGAAGTATTATGCTTGGCAGAAGGATGTGAGAAAACGTAAAGCAAATCATTTTGTATGACAGTCACAGAGTATGAACAATTTGAACTTGAATTCTTGCTCAGGAGAAGGGAAATCGTTCTGCTACCTAGTCTTGTTTCTGGGTGTGATTCATTTATGTTTATAGATTGGAAACAACTTCAGTTGGCTTAGACTTCCAAATCTGACCGATAACACGTGTTGAAGAGCTTTCTGTTGCCTATATAATGTACAAATTACCATTAACTTCGAATGATTCTAGTTCTAATACAAGCAGCCTTGAAGACCATACTTTTTCTGTTGTTTGGTTCTCAGTCACACTATTGGATGTTTGTGATATGATCATGGGTGGTTTTCCAAATTTGGGGAGGCTGCTATGCATTGTGCACAACAATTCCTGTTGCTCGCCAAAACGACATCGTTTTGGTGCGTAAAACACTCACCGAAAATTATTCGGGCAGTATTTTTCGGGCTAAAACAATGTCGTTTTAGCGCACAGCACACCCAACACACAGCAGGACCCCTGGTCCGTTTTTATGAGGGCCAAGCCAGGATTGTTGAACAGTAGGGTCAAATACCTATCTAAGAGCAAGTACAGCAGAGTAGCTAAAATGGGTTTTAAGCCATTTTAGCTACTCAAATGGGGAAAAAT
>JABCMJ010032851.1:0-15069 GCA_014822125.1 Arbutus unedo | reverse complement strand
TTTAGACTAATATTAGATTAACATTTAAATTTTTTATTTCTAATTAAATTTTAATAATTCGAACCGTTCAATATGTTTAATTAATTCAGTTACGATCGTTTTTAACCGTCGAACCGTTAAGATCATGTAGTATTTTTTTATTATAATAGTGGAATTAATTAATTAAAGTTACATCCACCTGTCTTTTCTTTTTGTCGATACCAATAGTGTGGTGAATCTGGTGATGGATAACTGTGATTATTTTAACTCGCTTGATTGGGGGCTTTATGGTGAAAATGGCACCCCATCAAAATCAAAATAATTAATTAAGGGAGACAAAAAAAAAATGAATCATCTTTCAACTTTATGAAAATGATATGCGCAAGAAACTTCATCTGTCAATATGTTTGTTGTATCTTTTCCATGAAGTTGCTGGGTTACTTCTGATTCATTCATTTGCGATAAACTTGTCCTAACCATTCCATTACTAAATATTTAATTTTATGGAAGATGCAATCCACAGAAATTATTTTAATCAAATCACTAATACATATATACATACACATCCTTTTTCATTTGTGAATCGGTTGTTATTTTAATCAAACGGGAATTGAATATGAAAACCCTGTTTTGTAGAAACTCAAAGCGTAGGGAACAAGTTGGGTATATTAAAATCAAGTTTTCATAAGGGCTTCACCATTAGAATCATACAACTTTTGTGAGCAGACATGTGTGAACTGTACTGCCACTTTGATCACACTCGTGCGTGGGTGGGCTTGGGCTCAAACAGGGTGCAGGTCCGGGTCTTGGGCTTTATTTCTTGCCCACTTAATCCTTTTGGTCCAGAAAAGTTGGGCTTTAATTTTTCTAACTCGAACTGGGGCATTAATCCAAGACCGAACAATTTTCTTCAGAATCGAACTGCTCTGTAGAAACTGTTCTCTTCCGAATAGTTGAGAACGAAACCCTAGCCCGATGAAAGGCTGTGATCGAAACCTTTTCACTACCGAATAAATACGTTCGCGCACCATTTCACTCCGAACAATCATATCCTATGGCCTTTTGCCTATTCCGAAAAGGCACTTGGAGACCTATTTTTAAATAGCCCCTTCATGCCATTTCATCCATTTGAAATCACCAAGTGCACACATGAATGAAATTTGCAAGATAATTCTGATAATATAGTGTAATGCACCTTTACACTACACCACTATAGGGTAAGGGTGCACTAAAGTATCTCCGAATTTCATTGGATCCAAAAAATATGGATTCAAGTTGCGAACTCTCTGCTTGCAGTGATAATTAAGGGTGTGTTCTTTTGATTCTTTCCCAAATCCTGCAGTAGCAAAGTAATTGCGCATTGAATATTTAAAAAAAAATATCAAATCTAAAGTCTTTACAATAGGATATGTCGGTGTAAGATGCATGGAAGATATTTATTTTCAGATAGAATATGAGTTTGATTGTTGTTGTCACATCAATGTGCATTAGATGGAAGTTTGCTTTGATAATAGGCAGGGCAGAAACTAAACAGGGGTTTGGATCCTCTCAAAATTTATAAAAAAATTTAAGATCTAGATATAAATTTGAATTTTTAAAAAAAAATACATTTTGACTCTCCCAAATTGTAGTCGGTTCTTTTTCTTTTTCTCAAAAAAAAATCCCGATCCTCTAAATATCGAATCCTGATTTCACCCTCGATAACAGGAGAGGTACTCGAGCCACTGTATCTACTAGTGTTTAGTCATATCCCATACAAAAAGGAAGAGGACATTATGTACAGTTTGTCTGGATATCTGTTAAGACTATGAACACACACAAAAATCCCGATCCCTTAAATATCGAATCCTAGTTCCACCATCGAGATACTCGAGCCACTGTATCTACTAGTGTTTAGTCACATCCCATACAAAAAGGAAGAGGACATTATGTACAGTTTGTCTGGATATCTGTTGAGGGTATGAACACAAACCACAAGGGTTTCTTGACTCAAATGGCATCTATTTTTGGATATTCTCCCCATTCAATTATTATGATCCCCACATAATGTTCTCAGAATTTGTGTGAATTTGACATAACTCGTTTATTTTTTTAATTATTTATTGATATTAATGAAAGGAACAATTTTTTTAATATTAATCAAGTTTGCAAAAAATTCAAAAAAGTAAAAGATAATTCTAAATTATCTATTTTAAATTTTTTTTATGTTCAGTAAATGCCTTTAAGTTTTTGCCTTACATTTTTACTTTATACATTTTCGTCATTGAGACGAACACATAGTCCAAGAAAATTTGACTCAAAACCAACACACATTCAAACAAAAGTGGAAAAGATATAATAATAATAATCTAGGCTAAATAGGGCCTTTATATTTATTTGCCAATACATTTAGCTAATGGAGAAAATTGTCTTTCAATGTTCCCTCCACTCGTCACGGTGCAAAACACCGGCCCCTACCGTCAAGTGAGAGAATCAAAACTATAAATTCAAGAAACCCAAAACAAGAGATTCAAAAGATAAAATATCATCTATACCGTTCAACCAAAGCCTTTATAAAACAAATAGAATAGGTCTTGCTCCGTAATTCATGTTGTCGTTATAAAACTTTTTTTTTTGTATCGTTTGGTTGTCTCCGATTAATACCATTGATATTATTTAATTTTAAATTTAAGGCAATGTCTTTTGTACCTTTGAAATTTCATCAAATTTACCTAACTTTACCTCATCAAGACCATGAACATGAGCTATACCATCGTCTACCTTAAATATTCAAATATTAGAGCAACCATTAGTGAAAGACCCTGCAAACAACTTAGAACCTCTCACTAATCTCTCTCTCTCTCTCTTCTTTGGTGGAAGTAACCAAAAGGGGCCACTAGGCCATACAGAGAGTGAGTGGCAAAGACTGTTTTACTAGGGAGTCAGCGATGTCCTTTCAAGAGTCAGCTCCCCAAACCCAACAACAACAAACATAATTCAGGTAAGTGGGGTCAAACAAAAGTATGGTGGGCCCCCAGACAAAAAGCAGACAATGAGGAAATACCCATCGTTCAGGTTCATTTGGCCCTCAAACAACACACAGGGGTAAGAACTTTGTAACGTGTACTGATTATGTGTATAAATTATATATAAATAGTTAGATGATATTTTTTTTAGAGAGAGAAAGAAGACAAATAAGTTGATTAAAAAAAAGTAAAAAATTGACACCTAACTATTTATATATAATTTATACATATAATTAGTATCCATAGCATTTTTCAGGGGTAAAGTCTCAATTATCTCCACACCAACTATATGTACATCTCTCTCCACTTTTTATCCTCCTGTTTCTGCGAAGCCCCCCAATAATTTGGAGTCACCTTATAATGGAGTCTAATCTAACAAAATATCTAAGTTCGTACCTTCCAATTGGTTGCACATTTTGTACCTCTCACTTTCTCTCCTTTGTCTCTATTATTCACCTGACAAAAGTGTTATATTACATAGATAGCATATAATTGGTGTTAGAGTTTTTTAATTCTCATTGTGATTTTATTCACGAGTTTGGGATCTGAATGAGATTTCTCGATATGTAACCCAGCAACCATAAGAAAAAATTAGTGCCTCATTGGATCAAGAACCACTTTGATGCCTAAGACTTGAAAATGGATGAAATAGAAAGTACTAAACTAGTGTTATAAGATTGAGCGTTCCTTATTTTTTCAAGCACTATATATATATATATATATATATATATAGAGAGAGAGAGAGAGAGAGAGAGAGCTTCTAATAAAGGATCCCTTATTTTCTTACGGTGCGGACCTCCTATTGCTTGATCAAATTATGATGATCCGAACTGTTCAATGTGTTTAAAATGTGTTTTTAAGGCTATCCGCAAGAAATCAACTCAAAATAATATTCGAAAAAACTTGATCCATTTAGTTTTTTATAAAACTGTTCCTGTCAGCATTTATAAAAAATTATTTAGATTAAGTCCTTCTCGTTATTATTTTGAGCCGATTTCTTGCGGGTACCCTTAAAAATATATTTTAAACACATTGAATGATTTAGATCATCAAACTTTGGTCAGAAAATAAGAGGTCCACATCGTAACAAAATAAGGAATCCCTTATATATATATGTATATATATATATACTGCTCCTAGCTTCAACCTTTAGTACCAAACTTAGCACACTTCTTGGTAATAGTGGCCCATAATCAAATTCTGTTTATGACCTCACCATGCAATATGATGAATGACAACCCACGTTTCACGTGCCAATCCAACACTATGCCTGGTGGAGATTCCATTCTGATTTAAATGAGCTCGACACGGTAGTTAGACAACTTACTCGGCTGGTACCCATGAAGTGCCCCAACCTCGATAAAGAAAATACTTTGTGTCATGGTCTTGGTCTTGGCTCAGTCTGTTACCGTTCAAAGACTTGGGTTGACTCGGACCCACCAGTTTCTCCTATTTGGGCTACGAACCGTGGGTCTAGCCAAAGCTCGACCCAACCTGTTGAAGGGTGCCATACTTTGGTCTAGTCCGGAGGTCCAAGTGGCTTTTCATGGTGTTCCACGTAAGCCGGGTATGTGCCCCAAGTTGGTACATTCGAGTAACTTCACATCGCGCATGGATAAATTGGCAATATTAATCTCTACCACAAAAATAATCCAATTAATTTCATTAGTCTTATTTAATGGTCCATTTTGTGGAGGCTTGAGCTTACCGACGAAAGCAAGAAAAATTTGGGAATTAAACATCATCGATAGTAAATACAAATTTAGTACTTGTCCAGAAGACCATAAAAGGATGTAATTTAAAAAGTTATCAATAAAAAAAATATGGAACATTAATGATAGTATTATCGAGAATGTAGTGTAAATATTTAAGCACATAGATTAATTTCTCAAGGGGCCTACATTATTCAGTGCTACTACACCGCAACATCCTAGACGCTCATGTAAAGTGTCATAGGGTTTACTAATTTTTATTGCCCAAATGAAGTGATTAAATCACTAATCCCACGTTTCCTGTTTATTTTAAGACATTCCTCTACGGGGACAGTGTAATAATCCTAACTTTTAGATCCATTTTAATTATTTAAATCATTTTATAATTAATTTATTGTTATTATACTAGTATTTAATTAATTAGATTTTATTGTTATTGTTTTAAATTTTTAAAATAGGAAATCAAATTTTATTTCTCTAGCTCGCTTGAGCGAGTTAGAGGCCACTCGAGCGGTCTCCTCAAACTCTAAAACTGCAGAATCGGGGGTTATGGAGGTTTTGATAAGGGGAATCGTTTTGGGTGCGTTTTGCTGGCCTTGATTATGCGATTAAGGGCTATATTAACCCAGAGTTAAATGCATTGTGGTTGTTATTCACGAATTGAGAGCACTTGGTGAGGGTTTTGAGTGTTCTTGAGGAGTTAACTTCTAACTATTTGATTTCCAACGATTCTTGTTCATTTCATGCATTGTTCTTCAGATTTGAGGTAGGTAAGGTTACCTACCAACCTTAGGTCTTTACTTTCTATGGTTAATTTCAAGGTGTACGCATGATTAGTTCGGATTGGACTAGATATGCAGGTTAAGGTTTGTTCTTATTATTTGTAATCTATTTCATATACTTTGTGGTTTGTATGCTCAAATTGATTTAGGGGACATGTTAGGTTTGCATGTTAAGTTTTCCAGTAGCTAATTTGTGTAGATTATGCTTTGATCATGTCTGATTTGGATGAACGAACCCAATTTTTGTGCAGGAACCCTAACTCCGAATTTGGAGAAGAAGAAAACTCGCTCGAGCGACCTATCTGATTTTGTCAGATTCTGACCTCAACCCATTTTTCTAGTACCCATAACTTAGTAGCTCGCTTGACCGAACTATAGAGCGGCCTATTGAAAAACATGCAATTTTGACATATTGTTTGGTGTTGTTTTCTGGTTATATTCTAATGTTTCAAACTTTGTTTTATAAATTATTTAGTATTGGTTAGTGACTCACACATCGTACATGTATTCACTTTAGATTGTATAAACCTGTTGAGATTATGTCGAATTCATGAAAACTAAGCATGTTTACATAGTGTAGATATAATAGGCATTGTATATTGTATACATGAGATGTGGTTGAGGATACTGTTGTTGTTCTGGGTTCAGCTGTTATGCTGCCCGAAGGTTGTGGATAATTCGTGCATGATACTGTGACTTATGTCAAGAGTTGAGTTTTATGGGTGATATAACTTGATATGTGAATTAGGGTTGTCTTGAGAAAACCTAGAGTTACGTTAGGGACACTGGTTTGAACGACACCTGAATAAAGCAGCGGAGGATATTGGGTATGTGTCATAAAGTAGAGAACACTGTAGAACTTGTATGAGAAGTTTAACGGATAATGATTAACCTAGTGTGGTATGATATTGTGATTTGAGATTTGGATTGATATGTTGATTTAAGGGCCCCTACTAGGAGGAGTTGAAAACGGTAGATGGTGACTTCAGGGACGTCCACGAAGACAGCTCCGAATCCCGAGGGAATGACGGCTAGAGTTCTACACGTCTTTGAGTCTATCAGGAGAAATGACTAAAGTACGTAAAGACTGGACCTAGTGACGTTATATTCGTGGAATTTAGATAGGGTGAGATAAGTATTGACTTAATAGAACGGTATAAAGTTTTTTCCTTGTCGGTTTATGATTGAAATTATGATCCTTGGGTAGACAAGAACTGGTCAATGCCAATTAAGGTCTCTATGTTAATGTCTAAGGGAGGATATGGTATACTTCACGGTGTACCTAAAAACACTAAATGACTTAATAAAACTTGCCAGGGTGTTAGTGTTCTAAGCTTGTTGTTTACGGTTATGCTTTAATCCATTCTTGTTATCTTAACTGTTAACGTTCATATTTGCTACATAATGTATCACCTGTGGATTTGGTTTTTTGGGTAACTTTTTCTACTGAGTTTCATTACTCATCAGTACAACCTCTCTACTCCTGGTGTTTTATACTAGATAGAGATGAGCAGATGGAGGAGCAACCTACACAAGAAGTGCTAGGTATCGATGGAGATGAATTGTTCGCCTGGATGCTGTACCCTTAGTTTAGGGCTATGATATTTACTTATTTTTATGTTATGAAACAAATGTAAAACCCAAGGGGTAATTTGGTAATTTTGATTATGCACTCTTAACATTTGGTTTAAACTTTAATAATAATAATTGGAGATCTTTCTATTTAAATCTTATCTTAAAATAAAATAAAATTTTAATTGAATTATTTAATGTTCCAAGAATTCGGGGCATTACAAACAGTCTCGAATAAAAATTCCAGCCAGCTGAATAGTAGGAGTGCGGGAATCATGAAAGTAAAAGAAATTAATTTTGGAGAAGCTCTGTTTCCATGCTTTGAATTATATATATTTTTAGTTGTTAGCATTTGGGACAAAATTAAACTACAAAAACAACCCGTTGCTTTATTCTCTTTGGCCTTCAATGGAATGTTGAAATTACACACCTAAAGTTCATTTGGACTGTTGTATTTATTGAAAAAAATTTATCCTTATGTGAAATTTTTTTGTAATTTTTTGTTTTTCATCGACTTTTTATGATTTATTGGTTCATCTCGACAAGAGCTTTCAAAAAAATTATAAATCATGAGCTAAATTTGAAAAAAGTTCAGAAAAGACAAAAATAAATTAAAAATAAATTTTTTTTAACTTATTCGTCGTCTTTAGTGATATTTTTTAAACTTTTGGATATAATTTTATACTTTTTAGATTTTTTTCATCAAGACAGACCAATAAATCACAAAATATTGAAGTCAAAATAATAAATACAAAAAAAAAAAATAATAAAGACAAAAAAAAAATTACAATAAATTAGTTAGGCCAAAGAGAGAAAAGTTAAATTATGTCTGATGACTTACTACTAGAAGTGGATTGAAAATGATAAACACGCTCAACTTGACACAAATTGCATGTTTTTGATAATCGAGGTATTCAATTAGATTGGGATATGTTTCATCTGTTGTTGACTAATCCTTGAGATCCTTAAGTAAACGACAAGGCAAACCTCAGTGGCTCTCAGATGGTGATTACTAAGAATATTCAAGCTCAAAATGTCTAGATTTATAACTCATTTCAATCTCTATTTGGTTGGGGGGTTCAACTTGACACAAATTACCCATCGTATTCAGCAACTTTATCTTTTTATCTACAATCCCCTCATATTATTGTTTCTTAACTTTAAGCATTCATTTGTTGATGTTGAGGCTTTAACTTAATGAAGCAATTATCATCTCTTCGCAATATGGTTTCCATATGAAGATGCAAAAACATTAGCACTTGGGAATTTTTCTATGTCATGCTATTATATGACAAAAATCTTTTATCACTCATTTCAACCCACAAAGACTTATTTTTTCCTTGGAGTTTACCAACAAAACCAACTTAGTCTACCACAAATTTAGCAGAGGTGAACACTGTCTACTATAATGTAGCGATGTTACTTCAATCAACAAATATACAAGTACATATATACACACATATGTTTGTGTAAAATTTAAAAATTTGAACAACAATTATGGCATAACAAGCTCCATGATGAGACCCTTCTCTCAATGCTGCCTTGTACACCCTTCAAAGTTTTCTGAAACTTTTGGCCCCCCACCACCACACACAGACACACACACACACACACACACAGACCCCACTTATAGATCAAATATCTAACAACCTGACAATAGCTTCAATTATTTATGTCTGTATGTCCTACCTAGCTTCATATCCTTTCCTGCGACCCATGGTTAGGGAGGCCCTTTCTCTGTCTCTGCCTTTATGTGTGGGGCCGGGAACTAGCTACCCTACCCGACACAGATTATATCTATAAGTACTGTTGTAAATGGAACATTTTTTAGTGTGAACAAAAATTATTTTTTTCATCCAAAATTGTTATGATTAAAATTCTATTTTTACACTTCTAATGAACTTTTTGCCCCCAATAACTGTAAGGGCATAAGGGTAAAACAAAGTTACACAATACAAACACCTACACACTCCCAGCAATTACCATTTTCGTAACATCCTTAACCTAGGGAAAGAAGAAAAAAAAAAAAACAGAAAAATTTGTATGAACTATGTAGGATGCTTTTACGACATAACATCCTAAACTACACTAAAGAATTTGCAAGAAATCATAAGATATCAGAAATTGGTAAGAAATCCTTTCCTAATGTATTCCCGATTCGGAAACCTTTTTTTTTTTTTTTTGGTGTGGGTTCTGTTGTTTTCCCCAATGAAACTTTACTAATTCAAATATTTAACTAGTTTATCATTCTCTTTCCGCTCAAACAAAGATTTCATTTTTTCTTTTGATTTATCTTTTTAGAAAAATCTTTCATTCATCCTCACAAAAAATTTTAGAAGTGAGGAAATTAGATTTTTATTACCACTTTTGCTTTGTGAATATCCGTTGATATATCAATTTTAGAACTACGGAACGTTTTAAGAAGTGAGTTCTATTCAAGTTCTTAAAACTTGAAAAAAAAAAAAAAGTCTCTTGACATTCTGAAATTGAAATTTTGTTATGAGTAGATGTATCACCGGATACGTCTACATTGTGAGACTGATTATGCAAACATGAATTAGATTGAATAAAGATATTTTCGTGCAAGGAAGCCATTGACCCCACCCTCTTTTTTGAGAATGCATGAACAAGAACATAATGGGCGCCCATTGTTTTCTTGAAGGTTGTAGCCTGTTTTTAGACATTGGAAAAAGAGAAGAACATGAATTACTGCTACTATTATTTAATTCCATTTTGTCAGACATTGCAGTGGGACGGTTTATCCGGTTAGGTCGGTTAGTTAAGGAACATCCTTTAACGTTTTCATGTACATTGATTACCACTGAGTTATGCGTGACTTTCAAGAAATGGACCTCTTTTCTCCCGAGGCACACGAGCTGCTTGCCGGCTGCATGGCCGAATCTCAACTTTTGGGGCTCAAGGCGTGGGACCAAAGTATACCTAAAACGACGCTATTTTATTAGGTAGAAAATTGTATGAACACTATTCAAATTTTTATACTTCAAATTTTTATACATGTCATTTTGGCACATATGCAGCACACTTTATTGTGCGTAATACAAATGAAGATTCCCCATTTCTAAGTCCTAACACGAGTCTCTATGTACGGTCGTATGAGGATGTTTGTAAAAAAATATTACTCTAATTATTTGAATAGTATTTTGTGCATAATACGTTCTGTTGTGTACATATGTATGGCTTGATACGACAAACTTTTGAAAGGCGAAATTAGTATAATGAAAAAAGATAATGGAAAATGGAACGTGGGTATTGCATGTGACAAGACCCTGTGCGTTACTACGATGAAATTTCTTGAAAGAAAGAAATTTCAACTATTATTTCGGTTTATATCTTTGTATCAATCTTATGTCAATATGGGCCCTATTTAGACCACAAAATGTTTGGGGTCCTAGGATTATGCCTCACGGTTATCCTGGCCGGATGGCTCCTGTTTTGGTCTTGTAAGTGCGGATGTGAGTTAAAATTGATAAATTAAACCGAATGGATTTTTTGTTTGGTGTATTAAAAAAAAATCAGTTTAATTTTGGTTTTTCGGTCCCTAAATACCGGACTGAAATAAAACAAAATTTTTTCTTTTTGTAATTTGTATTTTGTTTTATCATTTTTTATATTATGTATTGTAACGCCCCGATTTCTCGGAACATTAATTAAAATATTTTAATGTCACGTAAACTTGATTAAAACATATATGAATTGAAAACATTGTTAACAAAAACTTGACAAGATTACTAAACCTCTGCGAGACAACTAGACTTAGACCACATGGCCAAACCTCCCACATGTGCCTCTTTTCACGTGCAATGTTTAGTTCTTCGTAGGTTTTAGTACCATTAAGAAAAAGTTACTCCCAACAGACTTTGTACCTAAATTAAAATAAACAAGGAATTCTTATGAATTCTGTTGTGTATTATACATAATAAAATATATTATGTATTAAAATAATATTATTTTATCACACAAATTATTACTCAAACAGTCTTTTACTAATTGAATAATTTTTAAATAATATTTTACGTATAAAAATAATATTATTTTAGTACATACTACAATTAGCTGTGCGCAACCCCAATTCACTTAGGTTCACCACAACTTTTAAAAAGTGAAACAATAAGTTAGGCATATATCCCCAAGCTACTGTCTACGACTCTTACCCTATTATTTGGAATTACGAAGACATACAAACTCTAGCGGCCATAATTTTAACACGTAAATCGTTTGATATATGCGTGGTCGAATTGTTGAACTGATAAAAAATCGAGACGAGGCATCAAATGGACGATTATTGGATCATGTACGTGGATAACATTGAGTTTCGACCGACGTACTACCGAATATATCTGGATAAAGACTAGGCTAATCTTCACATGGACCGTCTCGATAGCGAGGATTTGTCGAAACTATTATTACCGAATAGGTGATCTGAGAATTGACGATGCACATGAAGCTTAGGGAGGGACTTTGAAAAACTATCTTATAATAAATTGTATACTCGGAACTAGAGAGTTTGTTGTACAACCTGTACATCACAATTTATTGTGTGTTATAATGATGTCATTTAATATTTTAAAAATCAGCAACAATAATCTCCCATAATTTAGGCTAAAAGAGGGAAGAAACCAATCACTATAATTCAAAAAGTAAATATTCTTACAACTTTTGACGAAACAAAAAATAAACGTGTTTGGAATCACAATGACAATTTCCTCTCTCTGTCTCTCTCTCTCACATTGCTACAATCATATGATTCTTTTTCCTTCCAGCTCATTTCCTGAGCCATCCAGAAACATGCTTAGAATCACATAATTTATAATTTTGAGGTGTAATTATTTTTTTTATCTTAATTTATTTATAATTATAAAAAAATAGTAATTAAGCCTGGTACAAGCCCGATGTTGGCCAGAGCACTTGGTATTGGGCATTACATTTACGCGAGTTTAACAGTATCATTTTTCTTTTGATATGGTATGATATTAGTAACACGTTACTAAGATGAATAACTAATTTGGAGTAATTTATACCCCTCGTAAGACTCTTTAACAATTATGCCGCGGATAGGGATATAACTGGTCCGGTTTCACCAAAAAATTCGGACAAAACTGATAATTTTGATTTTAAATTTTATAGATCGAAATCCAACAAAACTATTTCAGTTGCATTAGGTTTAATTTTCTCAATTTCAATTTAATTGGGTCTAAGCCCAAAATAAAAAAATTTAAAAATTAAGAGGCCGTGTTAAATAGGCCATGCCCAAATTATTATTTTTATATATAAAAAGATATGTAGCATCACATTTAAAATCAAAATATGAAACACAAAATTAAAGAATCATAGTAAAATTAAACTCAATCATCCAAACAATCAAATTAGAAAGAAACCAAGTATAAAAAATCCCAAAAAACCTATTTTAAAAACAAATTCTAAACCAGACCGATCGGATTAAAAAATCAAATCAAATCAAATCATAGTTCGGTTTGATTTCTCAATTTTGACTTACACTCCTACCTGTGAAATTATATCTATTGATATATTAGAATCACATTAATTATAAAACGACTCTTGTATGAAACAAATAAACGAACCAAATAATCAAAGTAATTGCTTAAATTTGGTTTGAAACTTGTACGAACCTTTTTATTTTTTTTATTACTGCTTATTTATTGAGCAACAGATCTCAAATGAATTTTAATCGAATCGATTAAAAAATGTAGCATGAATTTGTAAATATTTATTTAAATTATTATAGAAAAAGAATCTCACTGTTGACGTCTAATCATTCCCGTGTGCAACAGCTAACTAATTAGTACCATAAAATAATGCAAAAAGAAACAAAAGCCA
This sequence comes from Arbutus unedo, assembly GCA_014822125.1. Taxonomy (NCBI): domain Eukaryota; kingdom Viridiplantae; phylum Streptophyta; class Magnoliopsida; order Ericales; family Ericaceae; genus Arbutus; species Arbutus unedo. Next base: position 2,163 of record JABCMJ010032851.1, on the reverse strand, counting down.
GGTCACTTTCTTCCAAAAATCACAAATTCCTATTCGATCCGCCATTGAAATCCTGCAAAAGCAAGCAACAAGTGTGAACAAGAAGCCGAAGAAATTCGAGATGCAGAGAATCTGTTTCCCGCGCACAGGTACACTTTCTTTTTGAAGGATTCAACTGACGTGTTTGTGTAAATGTGATGAAAATTCGGAGGAATTTTAGGGGTCGGGACATTTTTTTGGGATTCCAGCGTTTTTGTTTGCTCAATTTGGTGATTAGGGTATATATATTGGATCGTAATGGGATTTTGAAGGATTCAATCTCACTAACAGGTTTTCAAATCAAGTGTATATACAGTAAATGTGATGAAAATTCGGAGGAATTTTAGGGTTCGGAATAACTTTTTTGGATTTCAGCATTTTTGTTTGCTTAATTTGGTGAGTTTGGTATATATGTATATATATAGATATATAGATATATATAGATATACGTGATTTGAATGGTATAGCTGTATTTGGGAGACTTTTCTGACTGGAATTGCCGATCCTTTATCTTTCGCGTGAAGTCATTGGGATTTTCACGTTTTCTATTTATATTACTGTATAATAAATTTGGCGTGCGGTGTATCGTGTTCAGCCATTTGGCACCGACTTGCTTCTTACATTTGGAGTCTTGTGTGCAAATTTAGCAAGTGATTTCAATCGCTTGTAGCAGTCTTTTGAGGAAACCGTTGTAGTAGAAGCTTTGTTGATAAGGTTCTCGGAAGTTGGCGAGCGTTTGCATATTGATTGAAGTCTTCTCCCACCGTTTCTCTGCGGTTAGAATCTGTTCATTTGAATTTAAGGTCTTGAATCACTTGCATATATATTTGAAACTATATTAGGGTTTTGCAATTACTTGGGGGTTTGTTTTGAATAAGGTTTATGGGATTATTATAGTTGATTATAGTTGTTGTAATTCTTATCTGTTCGTAATTGATTTTGGTAGTTTCGGTTGACTTGGGGTCTGCTGTTCTATAGGAGAGAAGTCAGGTTACCAACCCAAATTTCTGTTGGATTTAGTTGAAATTGGTTGTTGTCATAATTATCTTTGTTAGTGATTGACTTTGGTCGTTTGTTGACCCGGGGTTTTCTATTTTAAAGGAGAGGAGCCAGGTTTGTTGAGAATCTGAAATCCGTTCACACTATTAAGTTGATGGGGGGAAGATTTTCAAGGGAGGGGAGTCGGAGGCGATCTTCATCCAATTGGTCTGGTTCGACTTCTTGGGATCAATACGGATATCCTCCACCATCGTATCCGCAAGAAAGCCAAAGTTACGATCCCCCTCCTCAAACAGCTTATCCAGCATATCCACCACCGCAACAGTCTTATCTGCCTCCTCAAACCCATGGTGGTCGGACCCATGAACCGCAGAGGAAGCTTGACAGGCGGTATTCAAGGATTGCTGATAAATATCGTTCCTTGGAGGAGGTAAGATCGTATTTGTTAGCTTCTTGATACGTCTCTTAGTTTCTTTACGGTGGGCAATCACATGGGGGGATAAGGAAGGAATACATGTAGCTGATGGATGTGTCAGAATCCTTTCATCTTGGACGGTATGGTTTTTTGAAGCTTGGTGGCTTACCTCGGTAGGATTTTGTTCCAGATGTATATGCAACTTTTTACCACACACCAAATGGTGAAATTAAGTTTTAAAAGTTACGAGACATTGACTGCAAATGTACTGTTTCTGAATTGCGTCTTCATTGAGATATGCACTGAACTCTTAGATTGTTGAATTCTACGAGGTCATGTCTGTTATGGAAAAAAAAAATCTACTTCTTTGTGCGATGATGAGTAAGTTAAATATAGAAGTTGTTTCATGTCTTGTTATGGAAAGAAAATGTACTTCTTCGTGCGATGATGAGTAAGTTAAATATAGAAGTTGTTTCGTGACTTTATGAGCCATTGTTCTCGTGCATTTCAAGTTTTTTTTTTTCTGTGTTCACAGGGATAATAGTTTTGGCGGTGAGTTTATTTGACATAATAACTTTATAATCTTCGGGTTTCTTTGAGTTTGAGTGTGTTATTGCATATTTGAGTTGAGGCACTCTCATGAGTCCTGTTTATGTCTTTGTTCCGAGCTTGTAACTCTCTTTGATAGCCACCGAGCATGATTTGAAATTTGGACTGCAAAACCTTTCGTT
>JABCMJ010032850.1:0-18275 GCA_014822125.1 Arbutus unedo | reverse complement strand
TTTCACAGGACTCGATTCGGTAATGTATCTTTGTTTCCGAATTTACATTGTAATTTTTTTCTGTAATATTCGATTGTCGATTAATAGAAATATTTTTCTGGAATGAAATCCGATCAACTTGTTCGCATTATTTTTTCCTACAATCTAAAAACATATTAAAGTTCAGTTGATCGGTATTCAATTTTTCTAGAAAATAAATTATGTTCGAAACTAACTTTTTCGTGCAAATTAGTCTTTCTTGAATGCATACCGAACAGAAGTGTATTCACATATGCATAAATCCGAAATTGGATTGACATGCATCATCAAGGATGCTTGGCCTTGTTTGGAGAAAGGCATTTTGATAATTCAGCCAATGCGTTTTCTTTTGGTTTTGTTGCCACTGCAATTCTAATTGCCACATTTCTATTCATGACAATTTTTGGAAAATGTCTAGAACCACCTCGCCGGATTTGTCAACGGTGGCCGGTCCGCGGCATAATCAGTACGATAAGTCCCAAATGGGATTCAGTGGGAAGCTTCATCCTCCATTGCCTACTTTGACTAATAATTACACGTACTAATGTTGTGCACATTATTTTTCGCTCTTTATTTAGCAAATTGTGATTTATTACTATCAATTCATGGTTTTCTTTAGGAGCCATTAACTGCGCCAGTAATATATCTTGAGGAGTTGGGGAGTGTTAATCAGGAAAAATAATCATGGTAAAGGCAAACCGTCACAGGGTGTAATTTGTAACGTCTATGGGAGATTAGAAATTTCAATCTCACTGTTTTAAAGAAATTTTGTTTGTATTTCTGTGACTCTTTTCATCCATGAAGAGTTGGAATTGTTTCAACTTGGCCACAAATCTCGATTGTGAGGAATTCCTCCTCAAGAATGTACATCTGCAGGCCCTCCTGGGTTTCTAACTGGGCTAGCCCGGATTCTTGATCTGGAGCAATTTTGCGGGGCTGTTCACATTAGTTGTCCATGTGTCACTTGGAAGGAAAAGCTTCTGGAATTGAAAAAAAAAGGTGCGGTTGGTCCAATGAAGCGACAAACACCGCCACCCGAGAATTGTTTCAAGTGATTTATGGAAAGAAAAAAAAGGGTTTTGCAATAACAGATTGTTCATGGGCGTTGAAATTTCTATTGAGATTTATCTAAGTTGCAATATTTAATATCTCTAGAAGTTTGAGGATGATCTTTGGTGATCAATGGTACACATAAGTTTACACAGAAAGAAGGATTTGCCTTCCATTTTTATTGCTTAAGGTGTAAATGCATTCCTTTGATCGGGAAGGAAAACAAATGTTTGCACGAGCATCAAAAACCCTCAAGGCCGTCGAAAAGTTTGAGGTAAGTGGTAATTGAATGACATTATGATTTTTTATAACTCTTATGGTGTAATAATGGGAGGAGAGCCGATATTTACTCACTTTATGATTAGAGTCACTCTCTCATAATTTTTTAATTTTTTAAGTTACGCAACATTAACCCTTCTAGTAAAATGGAAATGAGATAGTATCCCGGAGGAATCTCGAGCGACCCATCCAAGTGCTTTCCGAGTTTGGCCTAGCTCCTGTCGTGCTGTCATTGCTATGTTTTTGGCATGAGAAGTTGTGGCATAATGGGTGATGTGGTCTTAATAGTCTTGAATAATTTTCTAGGGGTTTTGAGCTGCTACCTTTTCTCCAAGAATAGGTATCCTTGATTGATGGTAAAGATTTTGGTGGCCGACAAAATCTCACTTTTGTTTAAGGAAAAGGAAATATTGAGAATTATTTTGCTAATGACAATATTTATTGAGGCATTGCTCTTAGTAGTAGAACTACAACTGTTGGTGCGCCAACAGAAATTCTGCGGGTTGCTCCTTTATTTGATGAGAATGAATAGAGATTGACATGTTATTGCCAACTTGAAAGTCAAAGTGAAAGACTTCTTTTTAATATATTGAAAGAAGCACTAAATTTTTGGGTTTGATTCAGTGATGTATATCACTTGAATATCTCATGCATATGGGGAGACAAGAAGTTTTATACTTTTGTCATTGATAGCATGAGATAATTCTATCAATACTTGCTCGAGAGCAAGGGTGAGATTTTAAATAAACTCATTCTTATTTAGAATGAAGTTTGAAAATCAATATAGCAATAAGGTTAAGGTGCTGAGAAAACACCGTTTAGTAAATTTGGTGTACAAATTAAAGTTGTTTATACCATATTCGATTTTAACTCGATAGAGTTATTGAATTGGAGAATCATGCCTTATAGGCAATGATAATTACTATGTTGATAAGTTTTGTTTTATCAGGAAATGGGATTGATATCCTCAATATAAGGTACCATGTAAGAAAAATTATTAAAAATTTAAGAATGTGGAGGTCAATAGTTTTTTTCTTAATTCTTGAATTGTGGGGTGTCTTGCATATGTGATGGTACCTATACCCAAGAGGGTCAGAAAATGTGGAAAAATCATTAACTGTATATTGATCGATTTTTGTGGTGCATGTCGGATTCTCGTGAATGAATCTAAACTACTCGATATTCACAAGAACGTGATCAGGAGATCAAGAAATACATCATTCTTTGGACATGTGATTACGTGTAGATCCAAAAACAAAAAATCACTGAAAAGTGATAGTCAATGTGTTATGATACATGGAGTACACTTATGACTATGAGCTGCATTATACTAGATATCTTCTGGTACTAGGAAGGTACAGTGATGCAAATTAAATATTCGATATAAAAGATATGAAATCCTTAAGTGGATATGTTTTTGCACTAGCAGGTGCAGCTGTATGTTGAAAATATTTAAAATAGACGTGTATAACACATTCTATGATGTTAGTCTGAGTTTATTGCTCTAGACAATGCAACTGAAGAGCCAGAATGGCTATGCCAACTTTTGGAAAATATTCCTACGTGGACGAAAATATGTGCCAGCAATATGCGTAAATTGCGATAGCCAATTAGAAATTGGACGGCACAGAGTAATGTGTAATAGTAAGTCTCGACATGTCGTCGTAGACACAATACCATTGAACAACTGCTCTCAAGTTAAATTGTCACAATTTGACAACGTGAAGTCAAAAGACAATATTGCAGATCTGCTAACCCGAGGGTTAAATAGAGAGCAAGTCGTAAAGCATCGATAGGAATGGCACTAAAGCCTATGACGTTAAAAACTACTGTGATGAAAACCCAACCTTGTTAACTGGAGATCCCAATATTAAGGTTCAAGGGGACAACTCAATCGCGTGTGGTTACGAATATCACTGAGGAGATTGATTCTCGTACCCTTTCCTATGGTGCAACAGTAATGCTGTTAAGGATAAGTAATTGTTATCTGCTTTTAATGACTTTTATGAGTTGGAATTGAGATTCCTAGTGAAATATTTGAGATACTCATGATAAGAGGTCACTTGTGTGAGGATGAAGTGGGGCTGCTTCAATAAGAATTTGATATGGCAAAATTCTTAGAATACTTGTAGAACCAAGACGTATGTTCGTAACCAAAACGAACACAACTGTGAAAACTAAACTGTAGTAGGAGAAGTTTCAGTGTGGAGTCTATTATCTCGATTTATGTAAACGGCATAACAGTTTAAGACATCATGTTCACTGGTCAGCAAGTAAATCCGATAGGCTTTCACAATGAAAGGTTCAAGGCCAAAATCTATCTATCCTATGCCAGAATTATCTGATGTATTCTCTCCGAGTTCACTTTGTACTTTGCATGAGTTTTTTGTCAAGTTCATTCATGTGGGGAATTGTTGGAAATTTGAAAGGATTGTGAATAAAATTGGGACACCAGAAGGTCTCATAAGGCAACCGAAAAGTTTTCGCATTTACAACTCATTCATGGTCACATTGATGTCCATCAATGACCCCATTAATCCCTTTCTTTATGATTTTAGCGGTTTCGAAAGCTTTAGAATTCTATATATATTGAATCGTTTTTCCTTATTTGAGAGATCGAATGATTTCTGTGTAGTTTTTACGGAGAAAGAGACAAATATAGTTAGTTTGACAAGCGGTTGATTGGATGGTGTTCCATCGGATGAATGAGCCGTTTTACCCTTGGAGACAAGCGCCGAAGCGATCCTTCAATACCTACGGGAGGCGGCGAATTTATTTTAAGGGGATTGTAATTTCACAGTACTCGGTTCGGTAATGTATCTTTGTTTCCGAATTTACATTGTAATTTTGTTATATAATATTCGATTGTCGATTAATAAAAATATTTTTCTAGAATGAAATCCGATCAACTTGTTCCCATTATTTTTTCCTACAAAACTAATTAGATTGAAAAACCCAATGATCACAGTGATTCCACCGGAGTACCTAATTCTTTTACGCCGCAAATGGGTTCACCTAGGACGTTGTGTGTAAAATATGTTTTCACAAATCCGTACATGAAAAAAAAAATTAGGCGTAAACCCACCTAATTAAAACCAAACAGATTACTAATCCACACCTCCCTTAGCTAATCAACCGAGCGGTCGAAGATACTGTGTTTGGTTCACGTAATTTGAACAGGAATTTAGGGTTTCAGGAAGTGGATGATTGTGCGTTTTTTTTCATCGGCCATAATAATATATTAGATTAATAAGAGTAGAACCAAAGTGATTACAAGGGGAAGTACTGATCCATATTGGCAAGAGAACAAGTGGATGATAATTGCTTCAAATACCGGGGAATTAGTTGACGAAAAAGAAATTATTTATTTGCAATTTCCTTCAATCGATGGAAGAGTTTTTGGAGTAGCGCGAATTTGAAAATCTTCAAAGAATGCTTTTCATGTTCTCTGCAAGATTTATTTGTCTTCAATGGAGGTTCATTGGTTGGTACTATGGAAAAAATTACGAATTTCCAGTAAATTATGTTATAACTTGTGTTTGCCTTGTTAAAATTTGTTGGGTTTGTCGGAGAAGAGTCTCCGTCGTCAGAGTTGGGTTCGCCGGAGATGGAGAGAAGAAAGGTGCGGGGGAGGATAGAGGGAGAGAACAACAATGGAAAGGAGAGACCGGGTTAACGTGTACAAAATGAGATGAAGGGGGAGTATATTTTAATCTCTACCGTTAGTTTAACGGTTAAGATTGTGTGTTTTTTTAATGTGATTTTTTATGTGTCTCCAGATCCGACCCAATATATATATATATATATATATATGCATATATAATGTGCATAGTCTCCATCTATCCCTCATTGTAAATGGTAAGTCTCTCAAACCATGTAGGATGAGAATTTTATCGTCACTTTACTACAGTGATAGTAGGAATAAATGTGATTTGGACCTCCTGTAATTGCGAATTCTACATTTATCTATTTGCCTAAATTATCTAAATTATTTAATTTTTATATTTATTTATTTTCTTGTATTCTCATATTTCATCAATTTTTTGTTATGTTCTCATCAACTTTTTGGTTTTTTTTGTCCATTTGGGGTTTGCTTGGCTTATTTTTTTTCTTTTTTAAATTGTTTTAAGTTTTTGACATGATTTTGACTTTTTAGATTCTTTTTGTTGAGATGAACCAATAATCAATCAAAAATTAATGTAAAATAAAAAAATTACAAATCAAGATGAAATAAAACAAAACAATAATTTGATAAATGCCACGGTCGAAATCAACGTACAACCATCTCTAAAAACATTATAATATGAAATTCACCAATAGTACTGGTGGAAATGTCCATCGTAGAGATAGTAGATTTTAAGAATCCCCGATGTTGCATCATGACAAATTTTAAACTCTTTTTTATAGGGGCGTAACATACAAGAAGTTGTTCAAACTCAATTGGTTAGTGTACCAATAAACAATATTAAGTTACTCAAGTTCGAACATGTTTAGAAACTTATTAATATCCAAACTCGATTTTGAAGTCATGCAAAAGTGATGTGTAAAAGTGATATGTGTGCAGCACTCTTGTACCAATAAATAGTACGGTCGAAATAGACGTACAAGCATCTCTAAAAACATTATAATCTGAAATTCGCCAATAGTCTGGTGGAAATGTCCATGGGAGATTTTTAGAATCTTCGTGACAAATTTTAAACTCTTTTTTTATAGAAGCGTAACATAAACGAAGTTGTTCAAACTCAATTGGTTAGCTTACCAGTACATTAAATTAAGTTACTCAAGTTCGAACAAGTTTAGAAATTTATTAATATTCAAACTTGATTTTGAAGTCATATCATTAAATTTGTACTGTAGAAAGATAAAATAAAACTCCTCGAGCTTGACTCAATTGAAAGGTGTTTATGACCGGCTCGAAGTAATAAAAGAATAAAATAGTGCATGGTTTTTAAGCTTACTGAATTTTCAATTTGAAGAAATCATTCCTTAGGCTTTGCTCCAGTCTGGATCGAATGCAACACACCACATTCACTAGTATAGTTTTTGGGAATAATTCTTGCACCTTATTGTCTTAATATGTACACGTGTAACACACACATTCGAGTCATGCAATAAAGATATGAAATAATAATTTTGTTGATTTAAATATAAAAATTACTACAATCATGTGCTATATTCTTTGCAATGATAAAATGATTTTCCTTGTTCAATCTCCGATATATTTCCGATCTAACGGTTGTAGAAATTTATTGTTGAATAAATGGGTTGATTATTTATTAAATGAAGAAACTGAAATATAGTGATTTTGATTGAGGGCTTGAAAGGTTAGATCTCGAATGAATTGTAAAGATTCAACACGTTTTGACATGAATAGTGTAGTTATAGATGAATAGTAATGTTATTCGGGTGCTTGTTGATTATCTACAGGAATTTGAGAGAAGGATCTAAGTGGAGAACCTTGAAAAATACTTGACAGTTCTTATGGCCAAATATGTATCTTCTCTAACATATGAATCACTATTTATAAGCTCAAAGAGAGGGGACTTGATTTTGATAACTTCTCGAGTGAGATTTAGCATTGATTTGATTGAGCCAATTTTATGTAAATAACTTTAAATAAAAAAATAACATAATTTTGTTTCTTTATTTTTACTTCAATCAGTTAAGAAAATTTTATTTGAAAAAGTAATGAAAATAATATATATAGAGTGAATTGTCTCATTCAGTTTGGACTAGTTTAATTTTTAGTTAGGATCTCTTATTTTAAAAGTGTTAATAAGTTAATTCTTTTAATGAACAAAATTATTTTTATTTGTTTAACCTTCGATTATTTTTATGTTTCTCTTCTCTTGCTCTACGTTTTCATTATTTCTATTATTTTTTTGATCTTTGTCTCTCTTTTGATCTCCGGAATTTAAATTTTATTCGCGTAGAGGGAATAAAATTTAGACAATCCTCTCCTTATCCATATCTTATTTTCCTTCCATATGCCCCTTCTATTTACATAAATGTTATTGTTAATTATAAGAATGTCATTATTAATTAGGAGAATGTCATTTACATACTTATATTTACCATATTTCACTTCCTCAAAAAATACTCAAATAAATTATTTATACCTATTCACCCCTATGTAATAAATCTCCCTTCCACTATATTCCCTTGTTACATCCATCAAATAAATTCTATGTTTTTGCTTTTTTTTTTTTATCTTTTAAATGCCCAAAAGGCCCTCAACTGAAAGAGCTCCATGTAGCTGGACTCAAACTTGGTGTATTGTTTAGTTATCTATTATTTGGGTGAGGCTGAGCCTACATAATTGGACTAACAGTGACCCATGGGCTGCCCTACCTTTTTCTTTTTGGACTCATGGATCTTCCATTAGGAAAATGTTCCCCTAAATTTTTGCATGTTCCTTTTTTAGCCCTCTTTGAATTTTTGTAAGATTTGCATTAAAATTTTTAAGTTAATCATTCGCCTGAAAAAATAAAATTTAAAAAGTATGAATTATGATCAAAAGTATAAAAAATACTAGATACAAAAAAAAAAAAAAAATAGAAAAGGCCATTTTGCTGTCTTTAGTTTGTATGTTTTGGATTTTTTTGTAGTTCAATCTACGTTTTTATTTTTCGAACCTCTCATCAAGATCAATGGTTAATATTTCAAAGGTTCTAATAAAAATCTAAGAAAAATTCAGTAAACCTAAAACATTGGAAGTCTTTAAGAATAATTGACTCATGACCATTTTTACTCGATGGTTGTGGCAATGTTCTTATTTATAGATCTGGCTAATTTGTTAATATCTCTCTCTCTCTCTCTCTCTCTCTCTCTTTGTGATGTTTTGTCTGCGATTTTATGATATGTGTTGATGTTTTTTTGGACAATTATTTTGATTGGTGCTGTACTAACTTTGCTTAGGGATTAGCTAGCACAACATTTGTCGGGTGGTATGGGTCAACCTAGTTAATTTTTTTTTAAAAAAATGATAATTTTATTTCTCCTTACATATTCAAGTTTTTTTTGGATTTTTTTCTGGATATTGTTCTTAGGTTTTGTTGTGTGATAAGAAGGTCCAAATAGTTGGATATTTTGTATGAGGGGCAGGTCTTATCCTTTTATTTTTTGAGTTGTCTTGCCAACTCTATCTCTTTTGAGGTTCCTCAAGACTTGCTCATCGTGATGTCGTATTACCCGTTGCTCCTTTTAATTTTTGTAATTTTTGTTTCAAAAGCTAATAAATCAAAATCTTTTTTTTTTCCGGAAACAAATGTAATGTGTCCTACGAAAGGACACGTTCCAAAACATGCATAATTGTAGAAGATTGTGATGAAACCAATATATCAAGTTCGTTGATGGAGAAGGGTGGAGAAAATGAATAAATATGCAATACTACTGACGTACCATTTTGTATTTTTACTTGATATTTATAATCAATCATGTCACAATGACACATTTATTCACACTTTAGTAAGATTGTTAGAATTCTGGAGCAAGAAACTCACACTTACGAAGTATGTATTATAATATTTTATTAATCAAATATATATCACAAACGAGGTCATGATATTGCGAGAATACTCAGTAACTAATTAACCGGAGAAAAGTGAAACTATCTAGCTACCTTGTAAACCCCAAGGGGTTGTTCAAATTAATGGAGACTGATTAGATAAACTGTAAATTCAGACATTCTGAGGTCGAACCTTGATAAACACAATTTTTGAAATCACTGAACGTTTGTCCGCTCGTTAACTTCTGAGCCCTAAGCTCAAGTCGGCAAGAGGCGAGATATACTCCAAACTGACCAAATACCTTGATTATTAAAAAAAAAAAAAAAACCCTTCCTTGTACCTCCTACAATGAAATCATACTTCAAAGTTCAAATATTAATCAGAAACATATGCATACGGAAGACTTTGTGGGACCTATAGAAGGTGTATTAAACAAGTAGGCATTGATATGGTCCGAAGATCATTAATGGCAGAAAAAGGCAAAACAGTATTTCAGAGCGACTGAGGCTATGCTCTTCCCCATACACATAAGTGATTATATGCAAATAATTCAAAACCCTAAAACCTACCAAACAATTCTGAACATTCCTCTTATCTCATGTAGAGACTTGTAGGTAAGAAGCTATGGAACTCCAAAGTCCCCTCTATCACGTGAAAATTGACTTAGGAAACGAAGAATAACCGAATTTACTTTTAGACAGGACGCTACGGGCACATATTTTAGTGTACAAAGTTAAGTACAAATTAATGCATTCAAAATTATTTAATACACGTGAAATATTTATTATATCGTTAAGACTAAATGCATAGGACAATTTTAAATACATTTACATTAAAATTTGTGTAAAAATCTGTGCACTTAACATTCTCCTTATTTTACTAAAAAACTACTTTGATTATTTCGTATGTTTTTCTCTAAACAGTGTTCTCTGTTTAATCCTTATTTAACTTTAAGCACTAATGCCCTGATTGGATGATGGGTTATGGTGTGTGTTAATTAAGATTTGTGTATATATGAATATATATAAGTGTATATATCTATGAATATATGTATATGAATATATATATTATATGTACATATATACGAATATATATATGTATGTACATATTAGTATATACTATACATATATACGGATGTATATATGAATATATATGTACATATATATTATATTTATATCTATATATGTATAAAATTATTTATATATATATATATATATATATATATACACTTAAATTTTTTGGAATAATTCATTAAATACATGACGAAAGGGAAATTTATCTTTGGACAATTTAACACACCTTTTTCTTTCCTAATACACTCAAAATAACTTTTCCTCCAATCACTATCTTATTTAACACACCATTTTTAAATGTGAGCCTCATTGTCTTATTTAATATATTATTTTATTTAACACACTATCCTTATTTAACACACAAAAAAGTAACCCATCATCCAATCGGACCCTAAGCATTTAAGTAAGTTTTGAGATATTGGAAGAAGTCCTAATTTTGGGGTAATGTTTAGGCCTGATCTAACCATAGGTTAACCTAACATGCAAATGGTTCGGCCTGATCTAACCTGCAATGCAAACGGCTAGGTTCTACTTTGGACGTAACCTAAGCAAGGTAAATTCTCGCATCTCCAGTAAAGATGTCAAATCCAATATGGTAATTGAGTTTGAAAAAATAACCTCAAAATTAATTCCAACAAAAATATCAAAAATATTGTCAAATTCTATGTGACAGTTGAAAAAGACTACTTGATATCAAATTTGATCATATCAAGTGTCAAATACTTTTTTGTCTTAAATAACCCAATTTTAAATGTCTTTTTATCTTAAATACCTCAATTTGACATTTTTATTAGAGATAAAAAAATTTGAATGTCAAATTTAAAGACGTCAAATTGCTATATAAGCCATGAAAAAATATTTGACACTTCAAAATTTAACATTTTTCTTGGAGATCTTTTGGAGTTTTTTGCTCTTTCCAAGAAAGATGTCAAATTTTTGATAGTCTATGTAGCAATTTGACATATTTAAATTTGACATTCAAAATTTTTAATCTCCAACAAAAATCTCAAATTGAAGCATTTGAGCCAAAAAAGGCATTTGAAATTGAGGTATTTGAGGCAAAAAGACATTTGATACTTGATGTCAAATTTGGCATCAAATTGTCTTTTTTAATTGCCATGTAAAATTTGACAATACTTTTGATGTTTTTGTTGGAGTTAATTTTAATACTATTTTTTGAAAACTTAATTACCATTGACATATTTTTTTGAAGATGCTCTAAGTTAAACATAAGCTCGTTATAGTTTTTTTTTTTTTTTTTTAAAGCCAACCCATTTTATGTAGCAAGTATTTTTGTTTACACTTGAAAGCGAGGAGAAGTAGGTAAGATTACGAAACCTACTTTGTGGAAATGCAATGTTTTATGTTATCCCAAAGTCAAACGAGGGGAGGGGGGAATGGTTGCTTAGTAAAAATATCAATTAAAAATTAAGCGATAAAATTAGCAAAACTTTTAGTGTGTACTAAGTAAAAGAAATAAGGGAGTCAAGAAAACTTATAATTGCGGTTTGACAATTTGTTGATGCAAATTTTTAACTGGTACACTTTTTTAAGATAATCTCTTCAGTTACACTAATTGTGATACTGATTGCAGCTTCTATCTTTCCCGAAGAGTTAGTGAATCGCTTATAATTTTTTGATCTCTACCAAAACAAATCTTACTTTGAGTTTCTAAATTCTCATAAGTGTTTATCTCTCAAATACTCAATCAAGGATTATAAATTTGTATGAAAAATTAAAAGCTCACTTAAGTACAATAATCACTCCTATTTGAGTAAATATAAAAGTACAATGAGATTTTTATAGAGAGAAGATTTGAAAGTTGAGGATCAATTCAATGCTTGTATAATTGCTCTTGGAAGGTTGTTGTCCTTTTATAAATAGACCAAGGATAGTTATAAATATATTCATTGAAAGTAGTTGAGAATCCATTTAAGTTTTTTTTATTTTCTATTGGACCAAAAAACTTTCAAAACAAAAATGCCTTGACTGGTCATTTGGCTAGACGACTACCTGGTCTATCGGTGAACAAAACCAGTTGTCAAGCTTTCTACCCAATTGTCATGACTGCCAAGCTGTCAATGACATCCGGTATGACTATCAGTCAGTGTAAAAAGAGGCCCTGAAAAACTTCAAACAATTTTAGAACATTTCAAATTCAATAATATTATTTTATTGATGCACAAGAGATATATAGAACATGTGAATTTATGTGCCAAACCCATTTGCAAGTATTTCCCTTTAAAACATGGATATGACAAATTAGAAGCTAGCGTTTAGGAAAAATACTTAAACTCATTTCAAGACTAAAGTTTTTAACAAATCATTTAAGTGATTTTAATCATCAAAATTTGTTTTATTATATTTTTAACATTTTACATGAGGAAAAATTAGAATTTCAGTACATTTGATTCCCGAACTTAGCTAAGAATTAATAAGTACCAAGTCTAATGTCTAAAGGAACAATATTGGGTATTCGATATCCAAGTGTATTATGTAGAAGATTATTATAAGGGCTCTTCCAGAATGTTGACTCTCAGAAATAATTTATTTCATGGTCAAAATTCATTCTTTTATTCATTTGAAAATGACTCTTTGTGATGAAGAGATTATTTTGGTTGTGTTTAACAGTTGGTGGCCAAACTATAGACATCCAACATCTATTTTGTTTCCCATAGTAGTTTCCCCTTTCACATTATGATAAATTTGATCAATGTCACCGGTCTGACCTATTTGTAGGTTGTTACCACTTATGTCATACCGAAATTGAGTGAGTTGGCCTTGTTGACATGTTCATTTTGGTCAATTTTCTCATGTTGACCATTTTTGTCACTTTGGTCTCTTTTTCATGATCGTTTGAGGTGCATGTGAACCATTTGGTCTACCTCCCTATCTCCCTCCACATCTGGATCAAATGGAGGAATATCCTTTTAATTGTTTTTTCACAGTTTTCAAAATTTAAAGGTCCCACCAGGCATGTGAAAAAATATATTTGCTCGAATTCCCAAAGGCTTAGAATTGAGTGGGAGAATGCAAGAAACTACTTGTAATTTTCCTTTTTTGAAAAAAATTAATTTGGCAGACATTTATATTATTTGTTCTCTTACCTCAATGAAAAGGATTTTACTTTAGTGTTGACATGTGATTAATCAAACACAGAAAATAATAAAAATCAGAATATGAAGAGTTAAGAAGTTGAAGATGAAACGTTGGTTCGAATAGTAAACTTGATCACAATTTACATACGAGAAGTTGTGCTAGGATTCAAGTACTTCAAACAAGTTAACCAACGACCATGAAGTCTACGAACTACTAATACTAAGTACCAATACTGCTAGAACTATAAGTTAATCTACGGTTAGCTGATGGAATAAAGTAAATAACATAATTGGAAAGATGTCACTCAGGGTTTTCTGTTCGAGGGCCTTCTCTTTCGATGATCTTTACTATTTGTAGGCAATGACTATAATTATTCACTGTCCAACATTTTACTCTTTCTCGCTTCAATTTGAAATAACTTTTCAACTTTGATCCATGACTAGATCATGGTCAGACACATGTAACCTCTTCTACATGTTTTTCTTCGACTTCTAATACTTGTCTTTGGGCATGAAGTGCATTACAACCCTTAAAATTCTTCCGTTTCATATGTGGGAACTTATAATTTCCAATAACTACTCTCTCTTATGAAATGACATCACCTCATATTTTGTTTGTGTGATTCTGATCATGTGTGTGCATGTCTTTTTAATGGAGCCATGTGCATACCTCTTACCGGATGATGGGCTTAGGTGTAAACAACAAGTAATCAGCATCTTTCTATGCCCATATATATATATATCTGTGTGTGTGTAAAATTTCCACGTTTGAAATGTTCTCCAAAGTCTTTTCTCTTGTAACTATTTTATGCAGCGTGGTGGCCACAACACTTCTAAATAACCATCAATTACCAATTGGTTTAATCTTCAAGGTATCCTATTAGTCTCATACATTCACTCCATTCACTACCTGCGCATAAGTTTTTCCTCGTGTTTCTCTTATAAACCTTATGTCTTTCTTACTAGTCACCCATCTTGAGTCTCCTCACATACTTGATGAACTAGTTGTCTTCTAGAGATATTCTAATAGCATTTCTTTTTTCTTCTCTTCTTTACTGGTTTCAGTAATATATCTTTTTTCGGGTCTTGCTTATCATACTATTCTTTTCCATTCTTGTGGAAAGTTGCTAGCTTTAGGCATAATATTTTGTCCCAAACATCCCATTTGTTATATGTATTGCCACCCCAATAGATACATGCCAATTATACCTTATGGATCCGAATCTACATTAAGTTCTTATGCTATGCTTCCATGGAATGTACGCATCATTCACCATTCCCTAATTATCAAAGATTTTTCTTAGCCACCAAACATCTATTTTTTTTTTTTGGCATATTGTCTACGAAAAGAGTAAACATATGATTCCTAAACTGACTCAATTCAGACATCCAGTCGACATAGGATTCTTAGACTGACTCTATTTAGACATCCTTTGGCTTCAGTTTATGCTTGCTTTTTGTTCGAAATTCACCCTCCTTCTCCATTTCTCCGACTAGTCTCTGTTACTAGGTAGAGGCCATAAATCTAATGTCTTAAGGAAACTTTTCAAGAACTGTTTGACATAATTTGGTCAAAGTTGTTAGTTTGTAACAAGTTTTGAGATGTCTAATTGGGCATATGATTACAAATGAGTTATTTATAGACAAATGAGTTATTTATAGCCAACCATGGCCCCATGATAAGAATGGTTATGTAGATTTGAATTTCAAGAAAGCCTATGGCTATGTAATTTTGAATTTCCTTCCGCACATGCTAAGAATGGTTGGCTGCAAAGAAAAATGGTGTTTATGGGTCAAGGAATGTGTTTCCTCCACTTCTATCTCTATTCTCTATAATGGGTCTCTAACTTCTGAATTCAAACCACTCAGAAGCTTGAGATAAGGGGACACCATATTCTCTTTCTTGTTCAATCTAGTTGCAGAAAGACCCAACAAGCTCTTTGAAAGAGCCAAACATACATGGTTGTTGAGTGCTATGGCAGTGGGGCTAAATGGGTGCAATGTTACCCATCTGCAGTTTGATCAGGATGACATAATTATTTTTTGCAAAAATGACCCCTAGGAGATTTACAATATTAGCAGGAGGATGTTGAGGTGTTTTGAGATAATGTCTTGGCTAAGTATCAATATGTCCAACACCAAAGGATTGTCCAAATGGAGATTCGAATGACCTGTAAATCCAGACATCCTAAGACCGAACCTTGGGAATCACAAACTTTGAGGACGCTGGAGGTTTGCATGAGTAGTAACTTTAGGCATCTAAGGACTAATCGGCAATAGGTGGGGCATATCTTAAGCTAGCTGGATACCTTGGTTATCAAAAGAGAGTCAGGGGGATGGCAGAGTTTAAGAAGTTCATAGAAGATATGGAACTTATGGACCTACCTTTCTATGGAAGGAAATTCCTTGGGCAGGTTTAGATTCCAATGATAAATGGAGCAAAATTGATAGGTTTTTAGTACATCCTGAGTGGCTGGAGATCTTCAAATTCAAACAATGGGGTCTCAATAGAACTGTTTCAAATCACTATCCAATCTTGCTCAAAGAAGATTAGAGGAACTCGGGGTTTAGGCTATTCAAATTTTACAATGCCTTGGTGAGACACTCTAGTTTCCAAGAAATGGTTAAGGAGGCCTAGGAAGGATTCATGTGGTGGGATTAGAAAGATTCATTCTATTCCAAAAACTCAGACACATTAAGGCAGCTTTGAATGTTTGGAGCAAAAAGGATTTCTTCAATACTAAAACTAAATTGGATGAGGCAGAGCAAATCATAGCAAGTTTAGACCTTAAAGAAGAAGAAGCAATGTTGTTGGCTAAGGAATCAAGCCAAATCAATATAGTTAGGAAAGAATATTGGAATCATTAGGCCTCTGGAGTTGATGTGGCTACAAAACTCTATACTATCATGGAATCTAAAGGGGGGTAGGAACAACAAGTTTTTTTATTAGATGGCATCAAGTAGACAAAGAAGGAACCTGATCAATTCTATCCTTGGACCGTGGGGCTATTCTAATCAAAGGGAATTTTTGACCACTTCTTTGTGGTTGACAAGAAAGATTGGCCAATCAAACCCCTTCTAGTTCTGGAGAATCCAACCACCGTTTCCCCTTCGATAGGGGATGATCTCTGCCTACCATTCTCAGAGGAAGAAGTGTGGGGGATCATTTCTAAGTGTGATGGGAATAAAGCCCTGGGTCCAAATGGCTTTAACATAATGTTCTTCAAATCATGTTGAGCAATTTGATGCTATTTCTTAAAGAATTTGACCTTAACAGTAAGTTGGTCAAGGGTCTGAACTCAAGTTTTATTACCCTCATTCTAAAGTTGGTAACCCATCTTGCCTTGAGGAATATAGACCCATTAATTTGATTGGGAGTGCATACAAGATTCTAGCAAAGGTCTTAACCAAAAGATTGGCATCTGCCATACCTGGCCTCATTAGGAAGTTTCAATTAGTTTTTGTAGGAGGGAGAGGGAGGTAAGATGGATTTTGGTAGCAAATGAGGTAGTCCATTATTGGAAGCAAAGAAGGAAAAAAGGACATTATCACAAGCTGAATTTCGAAAAAGTTTATGATAAGCTTAATTGGAATTATATCATATCAATGATGAGGCAGTTTGGTTTGCCATTGAAATGGATACAATGGATAAATGAGTGCATCTCCTCATCCCATCTTTTTGTTCTGGTCAACGGGTTTCCTACAGTTGAGTTTCTCATGGAGAAGGGGGTTATGCAAGAGGATCCCCTATCCCCTTTCCTAGACATTTTAGTAGCAGGAGGCCTTAATGCATTTTTAACTAAGGCTAGAGATTTGAACTTTATCAGAGAAGCTGTGTTAGGACCTTTATTTGGGAACCTAACCCATTTGTAGTTTGCAAATGATATGATCCTATTTTGCTAAGGGATTGTAAAGGAAGTGAGGACTATAAAAAGGCTCTCAGAGGATTTGAAGTGGTTTCTGGGCTGAAAATCAACTATCATAAATTTGCTATTTGTGGGGTAGGTAGGGATCAGGATTTTGTTTCTTAGTGCACAACGATCTTAAGACACCAACAAACTTCTCTACCTTTCAACTACTTGTGGATGCCCTTGGGGGCCAACGCTAACAGGTGCAATTATTGGAAACCTATTCTGGATAGAGTTAAAATGAAGCTTGCATCATGGAAAAGAGAGTTGCTATCCTTTAGAGGGAGAGTTGTGCTAATTAAGGTTGTCCTATGCAGCCTGCCCCTGTATTATCTCTCCCTATTTAGACTGCCATCCAAGGTTGCCAATAATCTAGAAAAGATTTAGAGGAAATTCCCATGGGGGGGATCTCAAGGGGAGAAAAAGCAAAATTTGGTGAAATGGAAGAAGATTTTGTTGGACAAGGAAATAGGAGGGCTAGGCATACAGGATTGTAGGTTATTAAATAGTGCTCTTCTCCTAAAGTGGTGGTGGAGGTTTGCAAATGAGAAGCACAACCTTTGGAGACTTGTGGTATGTGATGTGAACAAGATTCCCATCCATTCTTGGCTACCTAATTAGGTACGTGCATGTAGAGCTTCTCCACCATGGAAGGGAATTCTGAATTTAGAAACGAAGGACCTTGTAGCTTTTGGAGTCTTCATGTCCCAGTTGAGATTCAAGGTGAGAATTGGAAAAATGTTAGGTTCTTGATAGATGATTGGTGCACTTTAGATGACCTCTATCGACGATATTTCCAAGGTTTTTCCAAGTGGTAGCCAATAAACATGCAAACCTAGCTACCTTGTTTCAAGCCAATTCCATGAGGGAAGGTCTCAACTTCAGACGAGCCTTATATTATTGGGAGGGGGGGGGGGGGGGGGGGGGGGGGGACATATACGACTTGAGTGTAGTATGGAATGGGATTAATCAACTCAGGTCAGGAAGGGAAGATGCCTTATAATGGAGGTAGGAGTCAGGGGTCGATTATAAAGTGTATCAGTTGTGCAAATTAGTGATGCTACAGGAAGGGCATGGCCAATCCTCCCCTTCAAGCTGTGTTTGGCAAAGTAATTGCCCTCTAAAAGTTCGGTGCTTCGTGTGGCTAGCTTGGGTAGGGAGGACCAAGACGGGCGAACTACTGTTGATGAGGGGGATTGTTAAGCCTCAGGAAGTGAGGTGTAAAGTTTGCGAGACGGAGTTGGATTCTCAGGAGCATCTCTTCCTCCATTGCAATTTTGTGTGAAAAACATGGTGCATAGTGATCTCGTGGTGGGGAGTGTCATGGGTGCCCCTAAACAC
>JABCMJ010032827.1:0-12763 GCA_014822125.1 Arbutus unedo | reverse complement strand
CACCCCCCCCCCCCCAACACACACACACACCCACACACACACACACTGACACATAAGTTTGTTTGGGCTTGCACTAAAAAAAGCACGCGGCTGCTGTTACATGGAAATTTGTGTAGACGTACTCTTTCCATTTTCAGGTTTTTGGTGCTGGCAATTATGGTTTTGTAGCATGTTGTTGTATTCCTTGATGAACATCTGCTAAATGGCTCTTTTATTTGTTCTTTTGTCACTTGCAGATGGTCTATGTTTTGTCTGTCTACAACAAGAAAGAGAAGTACCACCGAATTACCGTGCGTAAACTTCGCTTCCTTTTCCTGCGTTTGTTGGTGTAGATATCACTGTTATTGGCAATTTTGTATTGTGGGACATAGGTTAGGAAGGGGACGTTTTTTCACAGTATTACTTAGGTCACGTTGTGAAATGGGGAATGCATTCCCAGTAATGTGGCTTGCTTAAGTTAATGATGTCATGGTAGACAAATAATTAAGTCAGTCTGCTGCTTGCTGCATAAGTCATTGCAGGTGCAGGATTCTGTATTTGAAGATACTGCGGATTGTAGTCAAGGGTTTAACCTAATCTTTTTCTGATTATAGCCGCATATTCATGTGCATAATCATGCCCTTGTGTTAAAATAAGAAATCCTGCCCCTTTATTGCAGGATGCGAATTTGTTTTTTCCCCTTTATAGGCTGAGCTTGCAGTCATTTGATATGTAATTTTGGTGTTGACCCTTTCTTCTATCACTTATCACTGTTATGGTTTGGGCCCCATCATTTTAGTCAGCTTTCTTTAATTTTTGTCACATTTTTATGTAATATCTTCAAACTGCTGTAAATTTATGGCCTGGTGGAGAATTAAGTCAATATTGGTTGTGCTTTGGTTTCAGATGGCAGCATTTAATATCCAGGAGGCACTTATCTGGAAGGAGAAAATTGAATTCGTTATTGATCAGGTTTGTTTTCGTAGTCTGCATTCCCTCTTTCCCCTTCCTTCCCTAACCAAAACACATATTATTAGGAAACTCAAGGGTAACCAAAAACGTTTTATGTGATCTTCTCATCCATGCTCATAAACTTTTTCTCTGAAATTGCGGTCTTGCCTAGATTGTACTGGGAAGACAAACATTTTTGCTAGATATAGAGACTGGTTGCTTAATCCTTTTGTGAACTCTTTTGCAACTTTTTGTTGTAACCAAAAAAAAAAATATGGATGACGCCTTATCGTCTTTTCTGCATATGGTATAATGTCTTATCCTCTTCTATTACTGTGGATGCCTGCAACGGAACTGATCATGTGTCAATAATCTGGCAGCATCAGGGGTCACTAGTTGCCAATGGCAACAAGTATGTTTCTTTTGAATGCAAATCTGGAATTGAAAATGGGAGGAAATCTTCTTCATCTGAACATGAAAGTCAGTAAGTGCCTAATTCACTTGCTGTGCGCTTGATGGCTATTGTTTTTAAATTTAGGGATGGCCAAAAAATGAATCCCTTAGGGGGACGCAAAATCATTTAATTTGGAACTTTACTTTTAGTTTCCATCCTTTATAGAATGGCTTCTGAATTATGTAGAGAATTGGTTCAGTTGATTATTTGTGCCTTCTGAATTCTGTAGATACAGTGCCCCTGAGGATGAAGATGATTCTCATCCAAATTTGTTGCGGAGAACAACAATAGGAAATGGTGGCTGTTTGGTTCATTCATTTGTTGCCTTCAAACTCCTTTGGTGTAATCCTTTGCTGCATTTAATAAGCAATGTCTTTTCCTAGGTCCTCCCGAATCTATATTTGACTGGACAACAGAAATAGACTCAGACTTATCAAATCAGAATGCAAGTAATCAAGCATTCTCAAGAAAACATTGGCGTCTCCTCCAATGCCAAAATGGTTAGTTAATTTTCATACTTCAGTTATTTCCATGTTCAACACAAGGAAGACTGTCATGAATAGTTATTCAAGGGGAACCTGAATAACTTGGCTACTGACAATGTTGTAGTGGCACTAATTACCCTAATTGACGATTTCTTTCTTATATGGTTACCTGCAGGACTTCGCATTTTTGAAGAGCTTCTTGAAGTTGATTTCCTTGTATGAAATTGGTTCTTTGATTTGCTTCCTGTGCCATAGCAGGGTCTAGCTTTGAATTCTGATTATATCATGGCATTCTTATTTTGTGGAGTGTTCTTTATGCAGCCAAAAAGTTGTAGTAGAGCAATGAAGGCTGTAGGGGTTGTGGAGGCTACCTGTGTAGAAATATTTGAGCTTGTGATGAGCATGGATGCGACGCGGTTCGAGTGAGTACTCATCTGGTTGTTTTAAGCTCTTCATGGAGTAGTCTTAGATGTTTTAGCTATTTGTAATTGAGTTTGTCAAAACTGTAGACTTTGATCCCTCATCAATCTATTCACCTTTGATCCATCCCTTTTTTGGTTGACGTAAATGCATCAAATTTATCAAGCTTCCGTACTCTTTTTTTCCCCCCGAATATTTGTTAAGTTAGGCAGATGTAAAAAGTGTCTGTAGTGGCATAGTTTAAGAATTACGACCTCTAATGTACAGAATGCAACTTGCACTGTTATTAGAGTAATCTTAATGCTCGTACAAGTACATTTTTAATTTTAGGTTTGTTTAAGTGTCCGAGGGATGTAATATGTATCATTTAGTAGAATGTGTAAATGGAATTTAATTTACTGGGCAATGTAATACATATTCTTATCTAACTTTTTGCACCAAATCATATTCAAATGAAGATCAAATGTTCTGTTCTCCTATTTTTCTGTACGTTAAACGAGTACTATGTTGTTAGGTTATGAAACTCCTTCGATTGATATGCTTTGATATCCATGCTTTTCTGTCTTTCAAAGTTAGAATGATCAATATGCAGAGTAAACTAAATATTGATCAGCCTGTAAAATTGAGAGTTTACTCGCATAGATTTCTCATATTTGCAGTCTTGGACTCTTAGCATTTGCACATCCAGAGCCCTTATTTCCAGTATGAGCTAGTTATTATACTGAAAGTACTTGGGTGATGAAGATTCTCTCTTTTGTGCCTAATTAATTTGTTTTACAACCAAAGTTCCAAACTATAGTTATCAAAGATTGCAAGTCTGAGCAGATAGATGAAAATACTGAACTTGGGGTCATGAAATTGGTAGTAGTTCAATTCATTGTCCCCTTAATTTTCTTCCCCTCAAAGACAACTGCAATGTGTAGAGGCTTTTGGATGTAGCAATTCTTGCTGTGGTTTTGCGAGGTAAGACTAGAAATATAGTAGGTATCACAATGGGTTTCTTTTGGCCCCATTTGAATGGTAAGCCTTAGTCCAACAACAACCAGGTGAGGGGACTCTCATTACTGCAGACCCACACTGTTCGAGGTTATGGTACGGTTTAGAGTACTATTCTTGAAAATGATACATTGTGAGTCTGCCATTATTTCTGTCTCTCTCTTATCATTCGTAAGTATTTCACAGTTGTGAGATTTTCATATGGACAATCTCATTTGCTTCTGCTGGGTTCAGTCAGGATGACTATTTGTGTCTAAGCATCCAATGACGGATTGAAGTAGATTTGCAGATAAATTTCTATTCTACCTCAATTCATTCAAAAGGGGCCAATCTTCTTTAACCTGGTTAGGGTTGATGTGGAAAATCGACGTTTGTAGTTTTACTGATCAAGTATTCAATTGGCCTTCTAGTTCTACAGTTGAAGATTGTCAAATTGTTTTAAATCCAGCCCATCTAAAAGCTTAAGCTGTTAGAGAGTGAGCAATGACTGTTGTTTATATCCATGAGATGCCCCTTCACATACGGCAAGATCTCCTCTATAAGCGGTCCAAATACGTGCGCGTATTTTGATCAGCAGGTTGATAGTTAGGTTCAACGATAAATTGCCTGCTTTGCTACCATGTTAAATTGTTAAGGACATGCTCATCTTAAAGCTTAAGCGGTTAGAGAGCAGTTAACATCATTCTTTATATGCTCAACAAATACCAAAAGGGAGAATTTTGTATCTTTCTTGTCGGAAGTTGAAGCAACCACCTCTGCCTTTGAGCACTCTGGCAAAGCATTGTGCATAAATAAAGCTTTGTTGTGGTTTGCTCATCTTTGAAACAAACAATTCAAATCTTATTGCCTTATTGCCTTGCTATGTATTGCTTGCCAAAGTAAATGTACAAACCACTGGGTTACTTTCAGGGAGGACAATAGTATTCCTGTGTGGAGAGAAAAGGACTTCCTTATTTCAGATTCCAACATTTGCATGTTGACGTTTATCATCTAAATGAACTGATCCTAATAGATGACTGGTTATCGTCATGATGAGTTTTTTGGCCATCCATTAGGTGATTTAACTTTGCTTCTTTTACCTCCAAAGTGCTCGAGTCCAAAAGGAGCTCAGGACTGTTCTCTATTAGCGCTACATAATTTTGTTATGTTTTGTACTTTGCATGTTTATATTCTTGATTTTTATGCTGCAGTATCCTTTTATGCCTTGTGTAGGTGGGACTGCAGTTTCCAGTATGGTAGCTTAGTGGAGGAAGTGGATGGACATACTGCAATACTCTATCACAGATTACAGCTGGACTGGTTCCCAGTGTAATTGTCTTTCCTAGTTATTGAAGTTGCTTGTCTGTACTCTTGATAATATCTTCATTTGTGTTTATGGAATCATTTTTGGTTTTCGGTCGTAACTTCACCAGCTCTGGTAAAGTTTTATTAGTTAAAATATGCAAGGCGGATGCATATTTGAACTGAATGAGGACTACAAACACGTGGCAACTATGTATAATAAGGGGGACAGAGACACCAGAGGAGACATTTATCCAGGAAATTTTGTGATTCATATTCTGATACTTTGTTAGACCACCAGTTGACTTTAAGCTTAAGCTGACACAAGTATGTTTACCAAGCTCGCACAATAGTGTTTGGAAAAACATGTGCGACAGCTAATGAAACTACCTAGACTGCTATGTTGGATTTGGTGGTAAATGCAAATGTGATAAGTTTTTCTATATAATCTCACTGTTGTTTACCAGCAAAACCACGTAGAAAACCTGAAGTCTTTTTCCTTTTAGAAATTTAGAACTATTCGTCAATTACGATAAATCCTAACACTGTAAAATTAGAACTGTTAATGATGTACAGGAAGCAGTCATTTTAGGAGGAGGTTCAAGTAAATTTACATATTTTTTAAGGAGTCATAGGCAACATAATTGAGGTAATAAAAGCCTTGGCTGCAATAGCAAACCAATTTTTGTGACTACTGTTGCCCTGCTTCTCCTTTTACAGGAAATTGTTGTTGAATGTCTTACTTTTCGAGCTTCAATTTTGTGTCTCCCCATTTTGTTGAGGGGAATAGTTTGGATATCTGCCCTTATTTTTATATGGGCTCAAAGGATTGTCTGCCAGTTTTTCTATATAATCTCACTGTTGTTTACCAGCAAGACCACGTAGAAAACCTAAAGTCTTTTTCCTTTTAGAAATTTAGAACTATTCGTCAATTACGATAAATCCGAACACTGTAAAATTAGAACTGTTAATGATGTACAGGAAGCAGTCGTTTTAGGAGGAGGTTCAACTAAATTTGCATGTTTTTTTAAGGAGTCATGTCAGCAACATAAATGAGGTAATAAAAGCCTAGGCTGCAATAGCAACCCATTTTTTGTGATAAGATAGGTAGTTACTAAAATAATTATTTACAATTTTGCCCATGGTAGTTAAAGTGAGCAATTTTTACATTTCAGTTTAAAATTTCTTTTGAGGATAATAATGGGAATCACTTTTGTTACATGGCTTCATTTCTATAGTCACACCAGAAGAAATAGCCCCTTTCATTAGTATAGATGATGGACCTTTATTTGGCCGCTATCCATCTGAAACCACTACTTGATAGGCCCTTTTCTCCCTTCCAGGAAATGTTTAGCTATAGCATTAAAGAACACAAACCAGATTATTTGATGTTCAGATGCTTTGTTCACCTGTCTGTAACCTCCCAAAATGTTTTCTTTATTGTTTTGTTGTTAACCTAACAATCCCATCTCATTCATGCACTTTTGGAGACCCTAAACCTTTGCTGCTTTACTAAAGCACAGGAAGATTGATTATATGAGTCCTGTATAACATTTAATGTTTCAATTGATTTACTACTAATTATTTGGTGTTAGAGCTAGTTGGAAAGTGTTTCCTTACACTGCCCCTACATCACATATCTTTGCAGCACTCAACCTGCTGGTATCGTTGATTAAGACGTGTGTGTCTGTGTACTCGCTTTCTGACATTTTGTGAGGGTGTCACACTACTACCTCTAATGACTGGTTTGTAGCTGGTAGGACTCTTCTCCTGTGTCACATTTGTTTGCAACATTCTACCTTCTAGTTCTATTGATGTAAAAATGTCTTTGATGTTTGCATCTGCATCTAGGAATAGAGATAGTGGTTTTGCAATTGCAATAATTTGAAATCATTTCGCATTGTTGATCTTACTGTTTATTGAACTGCCAAGAAGGTCCAATGTCTGTCTTCTTTCATTCTACATCTTTACTTTGCTTAAACTTGAAAGAGGCAATGATCATACAAATGGAATCTGTTGCAGGTTTGTGTGGCCCCGCGACCTTTGTTATGTCCGATATTGGCGCCGAAATGATGATGGAAGTTATGGTATGTGTTTCCATCCTTCTTGTTCGCTTTAATCTTTTTGCCCTTTTGGCCACAATTTGAACTTTCCTTGTTTCTTTTCCATATTTGTTTTGGTGCAGTTGTGTTATTCCGTTCTAGGGAACACGAGAACTGCGGTCCACAACCTGGATTTGTCCGTGCCCATATTGAGAGTAACTTCCAATTTTGTTTTTTGCTTCAAACTGAAAAGGAATTTGTTAACTCTCTTTCATTTTCTTTCTCTGTTTTTATTTTCATTTTTCATCTTGTATATGTTTATTTTTCCATTTATTACTAATAACCACATTAATGAATCTCACCATTGATATTGCTGATGTTCTCAGGTGGAGGGTTCAATATTTCCCCACTGAAACCTCGAAACGGAAGACCGAGAACACAGGTACAGCACCTTATGCAAATTGATCTGAAAGGGTGGGGCGTGGGTTACATGTCATCATTTCAGCAACATTGTCTCCTTCAGATGTTAAATAGTGTTGCAGGTAAATTACTGTACGGACTTACTACTTGTTAAAAGTTGGAATGCCATCAGATTATTTCTGTGATGGTTTGGCACCTCATCTTTTGGTTTGTGGTTGTGATGTGAGAAAGGAAATGTGTGCTGGAAATTTATAAATGGTTATATTAATGAATATTGCAAGAGTATAAGCTTTACCTCTCCGAATCCTAGCCCGGGTTAAATGTATAATTGGAGTTTTCTGTGGAAGAAATGATTTGAGGTGCATAAATATTTGGATTTTTGGCCCTGTTCAAGAAATTAATCACTTATTCACTGGGCTGTCACTGTCTATGCAGGTGCATTTTTCCGTAACTTCTTTATTCCATTTTATTTCCAAGATTTTGCTTTTCCTTTTAGCAATGTGGATTTCTTCTAGATTTATTTTCTAATCGGCGTGGATTTCCCTTTTGAAATTGATGGAACAATGTATATCTTACGATAGATAACAATAGTAAATGATATCTTGCTTGTCTTCTTCACTTTTTGAATTTCGGTTGATATTAAGTTCCTCAAAATGATTTCTCTTTTGGACTTATTTACATCTTTTTCGTTTCTTCTTTGTTACAGGACTCCGTGAATATTTTTCTCAAACAGATGAAAGGTGTGCTCCTCCAAGAATCCCAGTTATGGTAAATATGGCTTCGGCCTCTGGTTCAAAGAAGAGTCAAAAGCTCCAGGAGGCTGCTGTTGGTCCTTCTCTGGATCAAATTAATGCTGCGAACAAAAATGCAGTGATGATGGATGAGTACTCTGATGATGACGATGAACTCCAAACACCCGACCAAGAGGTTTGCACTGTACTTGTGTTTGGATGATTTTTGCATACATCTACTCAATTATGTCTTTTGCATAATTTTCAGGCATCCTCATCCAGCTTTGAGAGCGAATTCAAGAAAACAGGTAGATGACGATTATGTTTTGTTCTTTTAGTAATGAGTCATTAATCCCTCGATTTCGAATCAAGTGGGGCTTCTGTGACAGTTTTTTTTCTTGTATTGAAGCTTTAGAGGAAGAATGCAATGATCAAATTGATTTGTCCTGTTTCTCGGGTAACCTACGACATGATGTCCGGGATACTGGTCGTGACTGCTGGAAAATACCTGATGGGAACAACTTTAGAGTTCGTAGCAGGAATTTTTGTTATGACAAATCGAAGGTCTGCTAATCTTTTGAATTTCTCCCCCATTGATGCACTCTTATGGCTTTGTCGGGCTTGCTCTAATTTAGTTGTTGCAATGTGTGTCTGAAGATTCCTGCTGGTAAGTATCTGATGGATCTTGTCGCTGTTGATTGGTTCAAGGACACAAAGCGAATGGATCATGTTGCTAGGCGCCATGGTTGTGCCGCACAAGTAAGTGTAATATGCATTGTTTTGTTTACCATATGGCCCTCTCTTGTTCTTTCATTTCTTCTCTCTTGTTCCCCAAAGACTTGTTCAAGTTGGTTACCTGCTTTTATAACCTCCAATTCGCTTGTAAGATAAGACGTCTACTGTATGCCCAACCTTGCTCTAAATGTCTATTACTTCATTTATAGAGTTTTTTCAAGGTCCTGTCATTAGCAGGGCTAAAATAGTTAACAGTATTTGATCTCTGGTGCAGTGTTCAGAACCCATCACAATGGCCTGTACCGGATCTGATCAGTAAATCCTATTTAATGCTCGCAATGAGATTGCTAAAACATGCAACTGCTATGATGGCCTGTTATGCTACTGTTGCAGCTTTGTTATTGTTCACTTTTACCTTTGAAGATGAGGAATAAAAATAGGAGGGGGATAATCAGACTGCTAGTAGTCTTAAGGCATCTTCGATCTCAGATTTAGATGGGGAGTGAAATTGGTTGGTGATTGACCTGATTGCAAGGTTTAGAAAGTCATGATCGCAATCAAGTTAGGGGTAGCTGGAGATTGGAAATCTTTGTATAGCACCATAGCGTGGAGATGAATGATGTGTTGAGTGAAGGGGGTTAGACCTCCATTTATTGAAAAAAGATTGAAACACTCCCTACCAAACTGCCTGAGAACATTTGCAAGTGATGAGGTTGTTAGAGACGTCGCATAAAATTAGTTGGGTCTAACTTGGCGCATACTTAAGGGTAATGAGGCCTTTCTTAGTCATATCTGGCTATAGGCAATGTGCCAAGGGGGACACTTCTAGGCGGCCCTTCCTCGAGTAGTCTCCAAGCCATTGTTGCCCCAGGCCCCACAGTTTTAATACAGGCCGCATGTCCTGCCTCCTTGACTTAGGTTCTTCAAGTGTGAAAGCTTCTGGAGTGCACCTTGGTATTGTGCTGAAGTCTTAAACGCCTACCTTGGCGATATGTCCCTTCCATGCTGCGATATGATTGAAGTGTGATTGTTGTTTGAGGGGCCACGGAGCATGTGCCTACTCTAGGACTTGCCTAGTGACCACTAGATCAATGGAGAAAGAGGACCTTACTATTCTGGCATATGAGTTAAGACAGATTTTTACAGATGTATTGCTGATTGATTTTTGCACTTACTTCACATTTTAGCTGTCGTACACTACACCTTTTGTCCATGTCTTTTTTTAAGTTAAAATGAGATAGGAAGATCATTGATTTTATTTCTACCACAGTTTGATCCTATTCCAGACTAATATCCCATATTAAGATGAATGATCGTTAGAGGGTTTTAGTCATATAATAGAAAGAGCATAAGTATCTTTGTTCTTGGATTCTAGGCTGGATATTTGCCTATGGATTCTTGTAGAAGCTTGTTTGATGTTGCTCCAACATTCTTTTCTTTTTGATTTTGGTAGATGGTTCTCCCACGTCTATTTTCACCCTTTATTTTCCATGTTTGAACCAGCTTTTGGACTGTGCTTTCATAAATGTTATGATCTGTTGTCTGAACCTCCTATGTTCCCTGGCTTTAGACTGGGTATTATCTGAATGCATATAGGTTTAGATACAGCTATCGTACTTTTTAATTCATGGGGTAGGCAGCCTCCACTAAAGGTAATGCTATCCAATCAGCATTCGAAACTTTAAAAATTTGATATGTGACGAGCATTTATCCAATTCACCCTTTTACATATTAGCCTATCTTATAGTTTCAGGCATTTGATTTTGGGGGTTCCATTTGATAACGATTTAGAAATTTGACTTCAATGTTAGTTAACTAGGCCTTGTGAAGTTAATTCTAGTTGTAAGGTCCTCCTCTTTCCCTTTTCAAATGTTGGTATGTGCGTTATATATTAAGAGCTCGATAATCACAATCATGAATCCCCTACTTGAAGGAGTTCTTCTCCTGCAGATAACACTGGCACACATAGGTATCTGCGTCAGATTCTGGATGTACGATTATTACTTGGAGTACGCTTATATGAACCAGACATGTAGATTTTAGACAGATGGTAATGTTCACCTATAACTGTCAACACTTGAGGAGACAATGTGATGGACAGAGATCTTCTTACTGATTAGAGAATTTATGTGGTCGAGTAATCATCTAATCAATGAAACCCGTGTATTGCTACCGTAATGGCTGTCATGAAAGCCACAAGTTATCTACAGTTGGGCTTGTTTCATGAAGATCCCAATTGGTTGTGATCAATGAAACCGACAAGTCGTCTGCCTTTTTCTGGTATGCTATGTATTGGACTATTAAACTTCCTTGAGCTATACAAACTATCAAAAGCCGAAAGCAAACTCCCACAAGGTACCTGCTAAGTGATGTTGTCTCCTTTTTTTTTGGTGTGGCTGGAAATGGTCTGTCTGGGACTCCGGGGGGCTATGATTGGATTTAATTGGTCTGTGACATATCATGCAAAACTTGTGACACATTAGAGGCCTCACCTAAATTGTAACACCATTTTGCACGGTTTGTGTGCCAAGGACAAGAATATATAGCAATGGGCTCACGAATATGTTTTTATACTACGTTGAAATGCTTACTAAAACTTAGATATTATTTTTACTGTTATAAAGAGTTATCGACATAAAATTAGAAAACTACGAAGAGTGCCAATCTTATGAATACCAGGGAGTATTTATGAAGTTTTAAACACAATATTGTAATTGTTCTCTTTTTTGACTCTGAGTTGTAGCCTAATTGTCAGTCAATAATTGAGTAAGTATTAATACTTTAGTCCAAATAAGACGTGTCATAACAGAAAATACTGAAAATAACCTTAAACTTACCTCCTAACCTCCTGCAAGTCTATAGTCTCCGTCCATGCTCGTTGGTGTTGCTCATTTCCCTTGAGTGGGCCTCTTTTGGTGGAATTAGTGACTGCTCGCTTTGCTTCCTTGAACTACATGTTTTTAGAATGTTCAGGAGTGGAATCTCTGTACGTGAAAATGTATCACTGAATGCTTTATGTGCTGTATTGTATTAGTTAACTTTGTTTGCCAATTTCTTTACAGGTTGCCTCGGAAAAAGGATTTTTCTCCATTGTCGTTAATATTCAAGTAAGTTGTTTGTTTAGCGGATTTGAAATACCTAGCCATTAGGAGGCTGGAAAAGAAATAACATCGTACTTTTACAGGTACCTGGTTCGACACATTACAGTATGGTTTTCTATTTTGTGACCAAGCAATTAGTACCTGGATCTCTGTTGCAACGGTTTGTTGATGGGGATGATGAGTTCCGCACGAGTAGACTGAAGCTCATCCCTGGATGCCCCAAGGTATGTCAAATTCTTTCTAATTTCTGGTGTAATGCTGAAGTTGTTCGATTTGACTGTGTTGGAAGGATCTTTTTCCAAATTCGACTTGTCTAATTGCCATGGAAAATTATGTGTTCATCTGCCTCGCAAAGTTTTTTTTCCCCCAGGATTGCCGATGGGAGAGACTTTTGTGATGTATTCCAAAACCATTTAGGGGCAACTTGGTCATCTGAGAATGTTGACGTTCTTCAACATCCAATGATATCTGAAGAACAAATGCAATTTTAATTGATAATCGTAGTGAGGCAGCTGAAATATAGATAATATCTTGACCATTATTGTCCAGAGTGTAGTCATTCTTGCAATTCAAGTTGTATTACTTTGGTTTGGTTTACCGAGTAATATGGATAAAGTTATTCGGACGAATAGTTACGTGGTTCCATGATGTAAATTACCAGGGTCACTTACACCAGTTACCCACTTGAGTCAATTTCATCCTCGTAAATCACTTGTGACACAATTGACTTCAATTTTCACTTTGCATTGAGTAGGCGCAATTGCCAACGGGTAAGTGTCAACAAAAATCTGCACAACCCATTAAAACCGAGTGACCCGGGCCGACCTGTTGATTTTTGGTCGGTTTTGCCCAACACTACGGTTGAGAGCGTACTAGAATATTTTTAATTTAACTAAATTTCTAACTAATTCTAATTCTATTTTACATAGGGAAATAAATCCTAATCCTAATCTAATTATAGTTCTACACACATAAGACTTTTAACACTCCCCTCAAGTTGGTGCGAAGATATCAATCAGGCCAAATTTGAACACAATGGGATGAAAATTCTTGTTGTCCAGCCCTTTCGTGAAGATGTCAGCTAAATGATCTTCAGATTTCACAAAGGGCATACATATTGACCCATCATTGAGTTTTTCCTTAATAAAGTGTCTGTCAATCTCAATAT
>JABCMJ010032818.1:0-12467 GCA_014822125.1 Arbutus unedo | reverse complement strand
TCATGCACTTCCTCCAAAAGGGCCTACTCCTGGAAAGAAAATGGCTTCTGTAGCCCAAATTCCAGTCATCTTGACTCAATTGGCCGTCTGAACATACATTTGCACAGTTACAACTTACAAGCATACATAAACCTGTTTAAATATATAAATGTGCACATATTGAGTCTAGGGAAAACGAAAAAATAACAAGAAATTCGTTAATAAGAAAATGAAAGTGAGACAGAGAACTTTTTGAACCTGTTCTTACAACCTTAACATTGTAGTAAATTTAACCTAAATTTGTCCAGCAAATCATCAGAAAAGAAACAGGAAACAGCATTTGATTTCAACCCTTGCCTCAGGTCTAACCCCACTTATGATTGGAGGGAAATAGAGACAGCATATATTCATTGAAAAACTAGTATTTGGAATATAAGGCTACTACCTCAACCATTCGAAGAATCGAATAATCAAATGCCAAAACAATAATGGAGTTTCCGCACATAGCGCATCAATGATTATGTGGACAACCCAATGGCTGGATGCTTCTGCTTTGCGACGTCACTAGGGAGATCGGGCCCACTAGGAATTTTTCCAGGATGGTTTGTGGTTGAACAGTCTGATCCTTCCATACTGCAGATAGCAGAACGAAGAAATTAGTTATGCATACAGCATAAAGGATGATGGGGGCCAAATCTTGAGTATCAGTTAGAAGAACGACTGGCTCACCTTCTGTCAACAATGACCACTGAATGAAGCTCACAGTTCTTCAAGCTGAATATACAGAACGCAGACAACTATTGATCAGTGATAACCAACGACCATGGAGAAAATTCTGTCAGTCCTAAAAGAACGACAAGCGAGGCAGGCAGTCAGGGGCGGCTCAAGTGCTCTAGCAGTGGGGACCAAGGAACGCAGTGAGGTTCCAAAAACACGAAAACAAGTGCTTGTATAATGTTCACTGGGCCAAGCAAATGAAACTTACTGTGGGCAATTGTATAGTTTTATATATTTGGAAGTAATATGTGGAACAATGGTATCTCGATATTAAAATTTCCATTTGTATGTAACTGGAAGTAATCATGAAGCCGCTGCTGCAGGCAGTCAATTGTGGGATAGGTGTCGGATTAATTCATTCTCTGTATGCAAAATTGAATTTACATGTGTCCAGCTTCAAAATATCGCTCAATAAATGGGCTTCATCAGATTTAAAGGAAAACCACAACTAAAACGAAAAATAAATGTCTTTGCAGCTTGTGTGCGTGTTTTTTTATGACAAAAAAGGATGAGGTCTAGGGTGTGATTCTGAAATAGGTAAAAGAGGTTCCCACTTTTTTACCTATTACAACCACTGTTTTCAGAATTTCCCTACAACCCATAGTTCCCATACTGTAGACTGCTACCTTTAGTTGACCGACCTACCAAATCTGCATTTTCTGCAATGTGGTTTGAACAGGGTAAACCTCTTGTAAAGACATGTTGAATTATACTTGAAACTGTGTCAATACCTGTCAAGCCAATAATGCAGTTCTCTGTGCTTGGTCAACTTTTTCCCTGTTTCATTATCCCCCAACAAGTGCCACAAACAGATACATCTACAACTATCCTGACACAGCAGAGTAGGTTACGAAATTCTGGCAGGCAAAGAGCCAAAACTTTGGGTCCATTTACTAAGGTGACACAACAAAAGAGAGAAAAAGGGACGTATTACATGACAAGACCACCTCAGTGGCAACAATCAGTGGATTACGACCAAATAACAAAAGAGTTCTTGAACACCTTAAAAGATGAACTACCAGTATGAAGACAATTTTGTGGCTAGTGGCAACCAATAATGAATTGCGATGAAATAACAAAACAGTCTTGAATGCATTCTTAGAAGATAAACTAGCTGTATTTGAGTGATATTCTCAGCAGGAAACTCAGAAGAAGCTTTGTCTATTCAATACTATTCTTACCGGAGATGTGTAACAACATCCTATTTTGTGGAAAAATAAAATAAAGATCTGAAAGTAAGGAGTTGGAGCACAATCCTGAGTTCAATTTCAAAAGACAGGAAATGTCACTACAGCAAGGAGCCCCTCAACTAATTCAGGCAGTGGATAGGTCCATGAGTCTATATTCTGCGTGCGTGTGTGTTTTAGGTTTTAGCTCTTAGATGGTTGAATACTTCTCGAAGTCAGCCTTCTACCACTTTACCTAAGACTACATATTATTGGTGTCGAAATGGATGGTCCATCGGATAGGACAATAATTTCCCTCCTACCAACTGGTGGTGATGAAAGCTTGTGGTAATGCCAAACAGTCAAATGAATCAAAAGCTTCCCAAGTAACGGGGAATTTTTTTGGGAACTGGTTGCTTAAAATTTATGTAACATGGATTTGGGTACAGTTATCGGGTGCTGGTATGTATCTAAGACTCTTAAGTGTTGGGTTCATCCAATTTCCTTCCCAAGGATAGCAATCCAAAATATTCACATTCATAGTATATTTCTTTTATTTCTGAGGATAAATTGTGTGTTGCAAAATAGGCATGCTAGGTCAATGCCCAAACAAATATACTGGACACAGATTCATAGTGTTCGAAGAGGTACTTTATACACTTAGAAGGATCCGTGTAACATAACATGGGGTATATATAGACCAGATAGTCCATATTCTGCTCTCTAATGGGTAAAGAGTAAGACTTAAGAAAAGTACACTTACTGTTTGCATATTTCATTCTTGATAGATGGATGGCAATCATTTCCAAATGCACTTAGGGTATGAATCAGGAATCTACTGTGGGTAACAACTGCAATCTCCTTCTCTTGCTGCGTCCACAACCTGTACAAAATGAATTTTTTTTGTTACAAAACATGAAAAGGGAGAAGTCGGTAAGTAACTGTCACATTTACAGGTAAGACATATATACAATTGCTACTTATCTTGAAAATTAAATTCATACTTTGAAAAGGAAAAGGAGGGAAAAGGAAGAGGGGGGGATGAGTGGCTGCAAGACGCAATGATCATGAAAAAGAAAGCAGAATCAGTAACACAAGAAGATAATGAAATTAGCATAAAACACAAGCTTTCTTTTGCGTTCAAAGGCAACAATGTGCTCAGAAAAGGGAATCACTTACAAAACAAAGAAGAAAATGAATATGACAAAGAAAAAAATGGAATGTTTTGTAACAGTGATTGATAATGTCCACTAAAATGAAACTGCTTCTATTTGTAAAACCGGAATGATAATTTTATAACCCATCCGATGAGATAACCAACTCTTATACTAGTTTGTTATTGACTGGTAAAAGCACAGACCAGCTACGAGACCCGCCGACTCGCGAAAGCAATCGAAAATCTGAGTGTGATCGCCCTGGGGAAACCACAAATATCCGAAGAGAGAACAAAACAATTGTAAATCTGGGCCTACTTTGGTTTTTCATGAACCTGAGATGGCATAGTCCATATTTTACTGCCATATTTTTTTCCATAGGAACACCAAATTTTGCACTAAGACATTCAGTTAACTGAGACAAGAAATCACCAGTTCAGAAACTTCATTCCCCTTGCAGCAAGTTCTTCGTCCTTCTCTCGTGTGTCGGGCTTCCACCAAATGTCACCATCATTTTCTATCTCAATAAAAAACCCAAACATAACCCATTGATATGCTACCCACTATCCATAATCAAAAGTATTTTCCTTTTTTCCCCTCGACAAACAACTGGTAAGCAAGAATCATGAAAAAGCACTTGCCAGGGAAAAATCAATAGCTGGAAAAATAGGCTTATATTCGCTAATGCTTCTCCTCCTATCAAATGGATAGACACCCTGCATTATAACACAGACATGAGTTCACCACAACGAAAAACAGGAAGGACAATGAGTTGATGTGTGGCAAAAGCAACAATTTAAAAGTGCACCGGCATCAAAAGCCACCTTAATAATGGAAATGTTTTATTAAAGATCAAAATAATCTTGGACGCCATACTTTACAATGGCATTAAGCTAAAGAACAGAAACTGCCACAGAATCATATTCAGGTGGAGTTAAATTCTGACCATCTTATACTAACAAAGCAGTTAAAGGAGGAACAAGTTGAAAGAGAGAACCTAATATTTACGTAGTCCACTTGAAGCAGTTTACTACTTGCAAGACAAGGCATAGAATGCAGCACACAAGAGAGAGGAGAGAGGATGTTTAACACCACTCACTTCAATTATACTTAAATTTATCAAACAAAGCACACTACGTTGTGAAATTAAATAACACACTAAGATACGATACCAATGCATCATAATATTGTACTTCTACTATCCACCACTTTAGCGCCAAGCTATTTTCTAATTGGGCAAGCTATAAAGTTAGTAAGGCAAAATCTCAAAAACACAAAGTAGGCAGCCAGATAATTTTCACTAAGCATCCCAGAAAAGGGGGTCCAATCATCCATCGAACCATAAATAAGTCTTTTTCTTTACTGAAAATGTATGTCCGCCTTGGGTCTTCCCCATGTCCTTGCAAGGCCCTCAAATCATACGACTCTCATTTGTTTTTGTAACTCCACATTGCATGTACTATGAGCATAAAAAGTTAAATGCCAAACATGTCTTCCAAAGCCAATGCCATTCAAATAACTGTGCTACCGAGACACAATGAATAACTAGCACCTAAGAATGTACACACATATCTGTCACGGGCGATTCTACCCACAGGCCAAATTAACAAATTTTTTGCTGCAAAACTCTAGATAGCAATTGGATGAGACAAATTAACCTACAAAGTGCAATGAAAATTCCTATCCTCTCAAAATTCTAAGCAGTAATCAACAAAAGTTAAAATACAAAATGTCCTTGAGAATCTAAAAAGTCAATAGAATTAAAGCGCCTGATGAGAATGCAGGAGA
The DNA here is from genome assembly GCA_014822125.1 of Arbutus unedo. Lineage (NCBI taxonomy): Eukaryota > Viridiplantae > Streptophyta > Magnoliopsida > Ericales > Ericaceae > Arbutus > Arbutus unedo. The sequence continues at coordinate 7,603 of JABCMJ010032818.1, read as the reverse complement.
ATATCATCAGAAATTATGAGCAAAAACACGTGCTTCGTTGAGTTTACTCTCAATCATTCTAAAAGAATAAAGAGAAAATGTCACAACCCTAAATCATCCTCAAAACATTCAAAAGTGAAGATAAATAATTTCCAATAAATGATCAATAAAATTAGATGATTTAAGCAAGGACATCTTTCAAACAAAAAAAAAAAGTAGGAATTCCTAACTCAATGGCCTGAATAACCAAAGAGTTAAAAAACTGTTTCCTTCCCAATATCAGTTGGAGATCTACCACTATGACATTTTTCTCTGAATTCCTGGGGGGAAAGGTTTCATTGTTTTCAACTGCACCTCCATGAGTACTATGCATGGGTTTCTTTTAAAAACCACATATTCTACATTAGCAGAATTGTCCATTTTACTATTTGCGCTGCACACATAAAAAAGATCTTGAAGAAACAGATAGTAGATGTCGCATACCAAACGTTCTCGACAAAGCTCCAACGCAATGAATGGTGGGCAACTTAGACTTGAGATTGCAGGATGGCTACTCTTACCGGCATTTGCGACCATCAAAGGAGGTGCATCAATCCCATCTATGCAACCTTCACCCCCAAAAACTCCGACTGCCTTTTGCATGGTCCTACAATGCAGCCAGTGGTGATCTTAGCCTGTATTATTATACTTCAGCTATTTTTTAAGATGATCGGACTATGAATATTTCAGCCAATTGAGATTTACAAATAAAATTAGACATCCATTCAAGATGTTCTTTTTCGATTCTGTATTCCCAGATACAGTTGGCCTATTTTTGAAACGAAAAAAAAAAAAACAACTACATCAAGACCTTGCCACTCTAGAGGATCTACATACATTAATAGCACAAAGGAACTAGAGGATAAGAGATATCGCATGCATCTTAATTGAGCAAGAAGCATGCATGCCATGTAAACACAAAATGACATGGACAGTATACACATAAGTACCTTGGTGAACCAAAAATATCTTTCGCGAGCAGCAGCAAGATATAACGAAAGATATAAGTGCGCTTTCAAATAACAGAATGCTTAAGCATTCAACAGAATAAAGTATATAAAATACCTGAAAATCAGCTCTATAAGAAAATGGTAGCAAGATATAAAAATGATGGGCATAATAAGGTAATTTCAGAGAAAGTGAGAACATTTTGTAATCATTTTCCATCTCCTTTCCTAGTTTATTTACTTAAGTAGCACACCATTCAAATGGTTGTCAGATCATATAGAGAACTAATGTGAAGTCCGTACGACTTAAGCATGGAGTAAAATCATGAAAAACTGATACCTTAATAAAGGGGAAGTGATGACTAATTCAATCTTCTTGGAAAGGCCACATGCATCAACATGCTTCTTAAGGTTAGCTAACTGTTACGACCAAAAAGTCCAGATGAAGCATTCTTTACAGCTACAAGACAAAGTACATGTTCAAGAATATACCAAACAAGAAAACAGCTAATACATTTCTGCAAAATACAATACTTATTTGTGATATTTCCAACTAGACCACACAGAAAAAAAGGGTTGATAACAAACACTTTCTGCAAAACCTTATAGCCTCACCTGAGAAAGTTAATCAGCAAACAGAAAATGTATTTTTAATAAAACAGATGCAAAAGACGGTAAAATTAACAAACCGACAGGCTATTACCAGTTTCCAGCCTAGAGGGGTGAGATGTGCATCATAGAGTTCTTCTGTTAAGTATGCATCATCGTCCTTTCCTCCTTCTACATTGTGGATGCCTTGGGCATGCCTCACCTATATCATTGGACTTTAGTACCAAAATTCCACAGGCAGTGCAAATGCAAAACCAAGAAATTGCATCCAGAATGAAGGATGCGGCACTTCAGATCCTACACATCATTGGATCTTCCTTTTCTACCATGCAAAACGTATGAGGAAATAGAAGTCAAAGAGGAACGAAATGGCACAAACCAAGTGAATTGTTTTACATCTTTGCAAAGGGTACAAGCTCTGGCCCACACTTGAATCCATACCTGTTACTTGATTTAGAAGAGATGAGAGATTAATAAGAAATTCAGCCGATGTAGAAGCTTCGGAAAATCACATTGAATATAGCAGTTTTAAAATGGGATTGTGACATTAGATAACCACATGCCCAAATACGGAATTCTTGCAACAACAAAAGAAAAATATGTCAAAGAGAGAATAGACTACGTGCCAATTATGTTTTTAGTACCAGAATCAAAGAGGCGGGACAATATCTAGGCTATTCGATGCATTGAGCAATAAACTATGTAGCTATATTTGTCAACTTGCAAAATCTTGTGTGTGTTTCTCCAAAGTAACGTGCCTTTAATACCCCATGGCCACTACACCTTCGAAAAGCATAAAATACCTTGCATTTGATGAGCAGAATCCAAACCATCCACATCATACTGATAACCGACTTGTTTTTCCACTACCCTTTCTTTTGGTACTTCCATAGCAATCGTAGTGAAATAACCAGGGGCAACATGAATGGAAGCACTAAAATGCTCAGCAACGGCTTTCCATGACATAACATGGTAGACTGCATCTAATATTTCATTAGTGACTCAGAAACTCACCTTAGCATACAAATGTTGCGTTAGCTAGCCAGAGCTACAGACTTAGCAGTTCGCGAATCTAATCATGATGTCTCCCCTAATAGTTAGAGGTCAGTATCATAGTCTAACTTTCTCAGTCCATAACGCCATATCTACTGAGGGATGAAAGCAATACTTATTGGGAGTATGATAGTGAACTTATCGGGTAAGCTTTAAGCACAACAAAAAGTAGTGCTTTGGTATCATACAACCAATTAAAGCTTTCTCTTTCTCTTGATTACCACGTAAGAGCAGCAGAGTCGATCAAAAGAAACCCGCCTGGATGCACCAGCAGAAATATTAAGACTGTCCATGAAACATAGCTACGTTAAAACTAGCAAAACAACAGTCCAAAAGTTCTTGTCATAACATAGTTGCAGAATTAACTAACCATTCCTAAAATCTTGCCCTTTTTGAGAAACTAATTCTCAGACATATGGTGCTAGAGTGATGTTAAACATGAACTGCTATTTAGGTTTGCAGGTGTTATAGGGAGTAGGAACATTTCCAGAGAAGTTTCAGTAAGAGGCCATGCAATCAAATTTAAACAATGAAGAAATAAATTTTGAAACTATCCCGCAAATATCAAAGTTGAATCATCAACTAGACAGCTTCTTTTAGGTTTTACGGAAACAAATTAAGTATGCTAATAAAGAGGCGGGGTATTGCACGATTGTTCTGCATCCGATTTCTTATCAACTTGTTAGTTGAAGTCTTCTGTCTAAGAGTACCTTATTCAAGTATCCAGTAACTCTGCCTACCATAAGCAATCCTACTGCAAAATTTCACCATCTTTCTCTAAGCCCATGTTTGATTGGCCATACTAATGGCTAAAATACATTTAATCTCATATGACGAGTAAGATCACCGGACTAAAATGAGGGAATCAGCAATACCACATCCCCGAAGTATTATAAATCCCATGTTTTTAAGGAATGTTTTTCCAACCAGTATGTAATCCCTCCACATGTTATTGCATACAAATGATGGACATGACCTCCGATGTGCTATGTAATTACAATCCTAGGTCTAATCAGGACAATCAAATGGGACCTAAGATTACCAAACTCTCACTAATCACTACAAATCCTATTACGGGAATAAATGCAAATTACAGCGAGGCTGCATGGTCAATACCTTTTTGTCTACATGTATTTTAAGGAATTCACTGGGAAAAAACTCCAGGGAAGCACATTAATCTTACAGAAGCAGATACACACCAATGTACAAAATCAAATCAACACAATAGACCCTCCTGTTGTTTATCACCATGCCTATGAATTCGGATCCATTCAGAGTGCACAATAACCGAATCTACCCCCAAACCACCTAGAATAAGACCGAAAAATACAAAATACAACCAACCCATTTCAAATCTGGAACACAATATAACAGTTTTTTTATAACCGAAGTATCCGGTTGGCTTGGGACCAAGCTGGATAAAGATTGGGCGTCTTCACCTAAATTACCGATTAATACTCGGAGACCTGGGTGAAAACGGCCAGCCAATGGTATTAAGTTGCCGAGCACAATATAACAGTTGAAAACATCAAGATCGGGATATATTAGTGGAATCAACCTGATTTATGCTTAGAAATTAAACCACAAACATATATACATCTCTGCACAAAACGGCACACACACTCACGTAAGTGTTTGTGTTCGTATGTATTTCAGTATTTGCATTGACGTGCATATTTTCTCATATACAGATATGCACAGAGAGAGGAATGAGAAGGTTTACCAGAGAGATTGGAGGAGGAAGAAGAGAGAAGGGAGAGGCGAATCGGCGGACGTAGTTGCTGTTGTAATGGAGTTATGGAAGTGGTCAGGCGGCGGCGGTGGAGGAGGGTAGTAGTGGGGGGTGAAGTAGTTACAAATGCAATGGGTTAATAAGGTGGTCATGGTAGGAAGCTGGCGTGCGCCGTGTGTTACTTGTCGGTCCCTCTCCTCTGCACCTGATTCAGCCTGAATCGTATTATATTAGCCTCCGTTCCACTTTCGTCAATCGATTGTTTCGATTCCAATATCTCTCACTCTCTCACACCCACACACAGAGAGGTAGCAGTTGGACTCAATTCCGTAAGAGTAGTATTCGCACAATTCTCTCTATTTTTCACCAAATTTGAGAAAAAATTTCATTTTTTTATTTTAAAAAATTATATTTTGTAATGTTTTTTGCATTAGATTCTCTATTATTTCTCTATTTTATTAAAATATTATTTTTTCTTTTATATTCAATTCAAATGTTATAAACAATAAGAGAAGAGAAAGAAATAAAAAAATAAAAATAAAATATTATGAATGAATAGTTTCTTCCTACAATTAAAGAATTACTATTCATTTTGAAAAATAAAAAAATATAACAAGAAGACTAACATAAACATTATTAAAAAATTTGCTCCTCAAATTAAAAAAATACATATAAAAAGTTTGATGTGAATGCTTCTGACAAAATGGGCGTCCCTATCTCGCGCATGAAAGGAATTCCCCATTGTCCCACGCGAGTTCAACCTGCTTTTAAATTAAATCTTAAATTTTAATTTCAACCAAAAAAATCTTATAATTGCTAATTTGCTAGCGTGTTTCAATTCGTACCTTCTTAGTTGCACAATTAAAAGATACACTAGCATCTAAACACTATTCTATTGTCTTAGTTAAGAATGTAATCTGAACAGAAAGAAAAATACAATTTGAATTAAAAATTTTAATTTATAATTTTTCAAATCGAAACCAAATGACCAATTTTCGCATGAATTAATAAAAATCTAATAAGTCTAACATTGATTCCTTAAGATGTGTCAATTGGGCAAATACGCCCATAGTAACTAGGATAAATATCTCGTATCCACACTTTACTTTGGGTAAATAGTGAGTTCATTGAATTAATTTAGAGAAAAGAAATCTTTTTGGTGTGATCTATATTTATCTATATTTTTATTTTATTTGATTTATTTGATAATTTTATGTATTTCCATCTCATCTATTCATTTTAATTAATGAGTTAATAACTGAATCAAACTATTTTGATTTTGTTTGATTTGATTTTTTTAATTTGGGTTCGGTTCAATTCGATTTTCCAATTTGATTAAATCAAGCCAAATATAAAAAATAAATTAATTTTCGATTCATAAATAATATTTGAATTCCAAGAGGTCAAATCTAATATAAAAAAATACATATTACTGAAAATAAACAAAAATACAGATTATAAAAATTAAGTTCGTATTAAAAAAATACATATTTTTTTGTATCGGTCTAGTTTGTAAGACTAAAAAATTGAAACCGAATTAATTTTTTTTTCCAATATACTAAACCAAATAGAACTAAGCCGATTTAACTAAAAAATCGAATCAAATCGCAGGTTCAATTAATTGAATTTTCAATTCAATTTGATTTATCAATTTTCATTTACACCCCTAGTGACTCTTAGTTAATGAACTATAATTCTCACTATAATGGTCACCATTAAGACCTCGTCTTACTTAGATATGATTACGGTTCGAGTTTTGACAAAATTATTTTTATTAAAAATTGATGGTATTATTTGATATTTCGTATTTTTTACATAATTTCTTTTTGTCCTTTGTCATTCGTATCGGGTAGAGGAATTAATAAAGAATAAAATATAGATCCAAAATTAAAAAAGTTTAGATAGAAAGATGTAAAGATACACAAAATAGTAAAAAAATCATTTTAAACTTTTTTTTTCATTAGTAAATTATTTGGGATTTTTGCTCATATTTTTTATTTTCTAGAATATTTTCATCAAAAAATAATTAAATCAAAAAAATTGACGCAAATTTAATTTTATTTTCTAGATTATTTTCATCAAAAAATAATTAAATTAAAAAAATTGATGCAAAATTAATAATAAATAAGACAGTAACATTAATACTGAATAATTTTGACCAACGTAAACTTAAAATTTATTATATTATGGTCTGTTAGAGTTTGAGTTAATTTTTAATTCCAAAGTACAGTCTAAACACTGCGTTATCTTTGTGTGTTCGAAGTGATCGTTTCCAAATGATAAATCAGTCCCTCTTATGCTGCTCCATTCCCTAACATACGAAAAATATTATGTGTATTAATTATATGTAAAAATAATGTATAAATTGTTAGGTGATAATCTCTTTTACTATGAATGATTGCCACACATGATTTGTACACATAATTAATATTCATAGTAAAGTTTCATACATACATATACCCGTTGCGTTGTTTCCAAAAGATCAATGGCTATAGATTTCGGTTCGGTCAATTTTCCGACCTGCAATTCCGGAACAATCTGTTTGGCATACAAGATTTGATGGATATATACACTTAAAACTAGTAAACTAAGTTTGAACTGACTTAACATTTAATAACCCATACATTCGCTTCCACAAAAATCTTGCTCTCAGGACGGAGTAAAAAATTTCACTACGTAAGGACGAATATATATTTGAGACTAAAAAAAATACATATAAAATTTTAATAGAGATGAGCCTATATACTTCATAGAATTTTTTTTAATATAATAATAAAGATTTTTTTTTTCAAAGGCAACCGCCTCTGCTTGCTCTATTCCTTTGGATGTTGTCGTGGGGTCCAAAACTTGTTATCGTGATGCCTTGTAGGGTTTCTCAAGCAGAGTTTTCTGCTAGTACCATTGCTCTAACAAAAGTGGATAATCTTGACGAGAGCAATTTAAAAAGTAAAAAATATAATAAATTTTTATTAAAATGTTCATTGAAGACGAAAATAATATAAAATAGACAAATATTTTTAAACTATTTGTCCTTTTCTATACTTTCTTAAAGTTTGGTTTATAATTTTACTTGTCTGAAATCTTTATTCACGATGAAACAATAATTCACAAAAACTTAATGCAAAATTAACTGAGACATCTGGAATTCACGGATTAACCTCTTACTTGAGTTGTGTGAACCTCTTGATAAGCTACAAAATAACTTCAAACATTAGATTAATTAGTATAGACCAGGGTTGGGTTT